>JZLH01S0091530.1:34296-49686 GCA_001188425.1 Eucidaris tribuloides | reverse complement strand
AATTCGATAATAACAATTTTCATCTATTACCAGAGAATTTTCATAGTACATGTAGGCCCTACACACATTTTAAGCATCAAATCCCATGGGTAAGGTGCTGCAATTTTCTTGCGCAAACACAGACACAGACACAGACAGACAGACACACACACACACACACACACACACAAACACACACACACACAACACCACCACACACACCACACACACACACACAAACACACACACACACAATCACAGACACACACACCAAACACCACACACACACACACACACACACACACACATACACAACACACCCACATACATGAAGCAAAATCTAGATAAGCATGATAAGCCAACATGGATAGCATGAGAAGTAAATTAATTTTCAATTCGCTGCCAACACGCAAAACGTTCGACAAGAAAGGGCCTCACTTATGCGTAGATCAATAGAAATGTATTGGTGACTTATCGCTTTCGTCCTGTTAACGAATAAAACGGCCTCGCATTGCAACTTCAGAGGTACGCGCTGCGTATGGTTCGTACGTTTGGCATACGTCGATAATATAAGCGTGCTTAAATTTTCAGCGTACGGAAACGAACAACAACGTACTGTTGCGTATTAAAACGAATAATAACGACGTCAAAACAATTCCCAAACGAACTTATAGCGTATGCTGCCGACGAATGTCAAAATGTTCATTCGCAATGGATACGCAATGCCAATTCGTCATAGTGTGACGAGGCCTTATCACACACATCAAATCAGGTAAAATCATTTACGGTATAATGTTAAGACTAGCATTAATCTCCACTTCTATCAAAAGCCTTGCATGGGGCTGAAAGGTCAGATTTTGTGAAATAAGCGCTGATAACTTTAAAACAGAATGCAGCGACTTAACATCGCTCGGGCGCAAATAGTCTCCAGTGCTCGCGCGAGACTGAAGCGCCCTAAACACCACCACCACCAACAACAACAACAACAGTAACATCGCTCACTGATTTTGAAGTTTATGCAGCCGTTGGTTAAACTATTCTGAGTGTCAGACATGACTCTTGCATTATCTACTGGTAACTGAATATGCCACCTGATCAAAGCTTGCAAGGTCAAAACAAACTCTCACCAGTCGAATTGTGAACGATTGACAAGCAATTTTTTGGCAACGGTTGGACTCTATCAAACTCAAAATTAATAGTTGGAAGCTGTATCCGAAACCTAGATTTCCGTTACAAATTACGACAGGAGCAAAACGACCCAGTTTCAAATGATATATCCTTTATTTTCTGAACACTATATTATAATTACCTTTCTTTAGTTGGAACAAATCTGGGGAAAAGATTTTTGGTGTGCATGCAATTAAAAAGAAATACAGCCTTGAAGGATTGAACAGCTGGATGTGGTGTATGTTCTTCTCTTATTTCCTTTATCCATCAGATGAAAATAGCAAAAAAGAAAATAAATAAATAAAATAATAAGACGACAAGTGGGTAACTGATAAATGTGTAAGTGTTCTATGTTTAACACCGCATTGTTTCCTTGACGTTAATAATTTTCCTTGACATTTTGTCAAAACTTGGAAGAATTCATTTTTCTAAAATCATCTCGACGATACCGGCGGCACGTCGCAGGGCTCTCGTTTCACTATTACGTAGAAATACGTGTAATGAGTAACGCATACTTCCTGTCAAAAGGTGAAATTGTCTGCGCTCTAGGCCCTATCTGACATCAAATATAAAAAATAAACGAAGCAATCAATCAATCATTCAATCACTCAAGCAAGCAATCAATCAATCAATCAATCAATCAATCAATCAGTCAGTTATTCAAACAAATCATTTTTCATCCTTCATCTGACATCAAATTAAAAATAAACAAAACAATCAATCAACCTATCAATCAATCAATCAATCAATCAATCATTTAATCGATCTATCGATCGATCAATTAAGCATTCAAATAAACAAACAAACAAAAACATATCGCCATGGTAAACAGGCGGACATTAGATCACTCACTTTACCGCTTTATGAAGTAGAAGAACATTGTCGCGTAATCATCTATCTAACATCGATTTAAAAGCAAACGAACCAATCAATCAATAAATCAATCAATCAAATAATCAGTCAATCAATCAATCAATCAATCAAATAATCAATCAATTAAACAATCAAGCAATCAATAAATCAGACAGACAGTCATTCAAACAATAAATCATTTATTCATCATTCATCATATATCAAATTAAAAATAAACGAAAAAATTAATCAATCACTCAATCAATCAATCAACCAGTCAATCAATCTTTCAATCAATCAATCAATCAATCAATCATTCTTTCAATCAATCAATTAATCGGTCAGTTATTCGATCAAACAATAAATCACTTATTCATCATTCATCAGACATCAAATTTCTAAAGAAACGAAACAATCAATCAATCAATCAATCAATCTTTCCATAGGCGTACGCTGGATTTTGCAAAGGGGGGTGATCATCCGCGGCCAAATCCTACGTTCAACATTGGAAGTAACGATTTTTTTTCCAAATCCAAGGTCCCAATTTTTTCCCGGTCACGCCAGCCTCCGAAAACTTGCTCAGCGGAGGGGTGGGCGGGGGGGGGGGGTGAGACGAAAATTTCCTAAATCCAAGAAAAATCTACATTTATTTCTTGTTTTCCTGGTTATTTCATATTTTCAAACACCCCCCTGCGTACGCGTGTGAATCTTTCAATCTATCGATTAATCGATCAATCAATTAACCAATCAATCAATCAGTCGTTCAATCAAACATTCATTTAATCGATCGATTAATAAATCAATCAATCAAATAAACAAACCAAAACATAAAAGGCAAACATTAGATCACCCAATTCACCGCTCTATGAAGCAGAAGAATATTTTTGACTAATCAACTATCTGACATCGAATATCAACCAAACGAATCAATCGATCAATCAATCAATCAGTCAGTCAGTCAGTCAGTCAGTCAGATCAATCAATCAATCAAAATAATCGGTCAATCAATCAATCAATCAATCATTCTTTCAATCAATCAATTAATCAATCAATAAATCTTTCAATCTATCGATTAATCGATCAATCAATCAATCAATTAATCAATCAATTTAGTCAGTCGTTCAATCAAACATTCGTTTAATCGATCGATTAATCAATCAATCAATCAAATAAACAAACAAAAAACATAATAGGCAAACATTAGATCACCCAATTCACCGCTCTAGGAAGCAGAAGAATATTTTTGACTACAGAGGCGTCGATCCGTGGGGGGGGGGCAGGGGGGCGATCGCCCCCCTGAAAATATTTGGGGGTCAAACATATCGATTTGCCCCCCCCCCCCCCCCCCAATAATTTTTGACAACTTGAAAAATTCTTAATAATGCAATACTAGGAAAAGCATTGGAAAGCACTATAAAACCTTTACATTAGCATGAAAATACCATATTTCGTGCGCAGCCTACGGCGCCGCAAATCTGTGTTACAATTTGGCGCGCGGAGCGCGCCGAAAATTTTTGACTTTTTTTCACTTTTGCCCCCACCCTCCAATCTGAAAAACGGATCGACACCCCTGTTTGACTAATCATCTATCTGACATCGAATATAAAGCAAACAAATCAATCGATCAAGCAATCAATCAATCACTCAAATAATCGGTCAATCAATCAATCAATCAATCTTTCAATCAATTAATTAATCGGTCAGTTATTTGATCAAACAATAAATCACTTATTCATCATTCATCAGACATCAAATTTTTTAAGAAACGAAACAATCAATCAATCAATAAATCTTTCAATCCCTCGATTAATCGATCAATCAATTAACCAATTAACCAATTAGTCAGTCGTTCAATCAAACATTCATGTAATCGATCGATTAATCAATCAATCAATCAATCAATCAATCAATCAAATAAACAAACAAAAACATAATAGGCAAACATTAGATCACCCAATTCACCGCTCTGCGAGGAAGCAGAAGAACAATGTTGCACAATCATCTATCTGACATCGAATTAAAAGCAAACAAATCAATCAATCAATCAATTACTCAATCAATCAATCATGAAATCAATCAATTAATCAATCAGTCGGTCAGTCATCCAGTCAAACAATAAATCACTTATTCAATTAATCAAAATCAATCAATCAATCAATCAATCAATCAATTACTTAATTAATTAATCAATCAATCTGTCAGTCATTCAATCAAACAATACATCACTTATTCAATAAATTAATCAATAATTCAATCAAACAAATCACGTATTCAATCAATCAATTAATCATTCAATCAATCAATCAATCATTCAATCAATCAAACAAATCACGTATTCAATCAATCAATTAATCATTCAATCAATCAATCAATCATTCAATCAATCAATCAATCAATCAATCAATCAATCAATCAATCAATCAGTCAGTCAGTCAGTCATTCAATCAAGCAAGCAAGTAATCCATTAATCAATCAATCAGTCATTCAATCAAACAAATCACGTATTCAATCAATCAATTAATTATTCAATCAATCATAAATTAATCAATCAAATAATCAGTCGATCAATCAATCAATCATTCATTCAATCAAGCCAGCAATTAATCCATTAATCAATCAATCAGTCATTCAATCAAACAAATCACTCATTAGTATTTAATCAATCATTCAATCAATCAATCAATCAATCAAGTCGGTCAGTCATCCAGTCAAACAATAAATCACTTATTCAATTAATCAAAATCAATCAATCAATCAATCAATCCAGCAATTAATCTATTAATCAGTCAATCAGTCATTCAATCAAACAAAAAATCACTTATTCAATAAATCACTTATTCAATAAATCAATTTATCAATCAATTAATACATACATACATGCAAACAAAAACATATCGCCATGGTAAATAGGCAAACATTTAATCACCACATTCACCGCTCTACGAGGAAGTAGAAGAAAATTGTTTGGTAATCATGCTGTCAAAACCCAACACGTTGTTACGTGGTGCTGGCCTAATTCTCCGGAACAAAGTGAAATCTTATCGTCTGTTTTTGAGTCTGTTTTGTCTTTGATTATTTTATTAATTTCCGATGACGGAAAATAAAACAAAGAAGTTGTTTGATGAGTTATACTTCTGCGGCGGGTAGAGGTGGGGGAATAAATGAATGAATAAATAAATAAATACAAACAAATGATTATATGAAAGAAATGGTGAAAAAACATAAAAATAAAGATCTGACTTTTCTATTAAGAACAAGAAAAACGCGGTTTAATGTTGAAGCCCCATATAACAAGTGGTCAAACTTTGATTTCTGACCTACATGATGGTGTTTGAATGGACAAATAAACACCCTAGTACACGAAATTTAGACAGTCATACTGCCACTGGTAAAGTACATACATATAAATATTGGTATGAATTGATGTCTTGGGGACAAACATTCTGCAATACAGCAGTCTCTGGAGGAAATGGAAGTTGTCGTTCATTGAGTTTCGCCTTTAAAGGGGAAGTTCACCCTGATGTCAAGTTGATTTTAATAATGAGGGTTTGGCGAAAATTCATCAAAGAATAAGAGAGTTATGTTTATTTAAAAGTTTTACATTTGTGACGTCGTATGCGAGCAGCTCCCCCATTGTCCTGTAATATAAATTGCATAAAGTGCCATTTTCTCAGAAACTTGAAAATGGTGTTACCTGTGCATTCAATATATACTTAGAAACATTACTTCATACATGCTTCTATGAAAACAAACCCCATTCAATTATCATGAACCAAAAAAGTGGCAATTTATCAAATTAATTTACATGACATATGAGGAGCTGCTCGTATGTGACCTCACAAAATTAAAACTTGGACCATTTTTGTAGGCCTATACTTCGTTATTCTTTGTTAGATTTTCGCCAAACTTTCATTAATATGTTTCTCTCATTTTTCTGCTTTTATTAAAACCAACTTAACGTCAGGGTGAACTTTGCCTTTAATGATCATTTTGAACTGCAATGTTTTCAGGGCTTCATGTTTAAACCTTAGCAGAACATTGAGGATCATTTAGCTCAGATTCTTAAAACTGGAAGCATTCTTACACATTGCCTTTAAATGTGTCAAATGTTGGATTTATTGAATTGAAATTTATTTTCTTTTGATTAAAAAAATATACAAAATGATCCTGAAGTTCAAATTGTATTTTTTCATTCATACAATAAAATTACATATTAAATGAAAGAAAGATACTAAATATAAGTTAATATTCCGTAAATTTATGTACTTATGATTCAAATTGAATCACTTATGGAGGCAATTGTTGGATTTATAATTGTACCAAAAAAAATCCCCAAATTAATTTCAATAAAAATAATCTGATCGATAAAATCATTTTTTTTTTCAATTTATGAATGGAATTAAAATGTATGGAAAATTGCCAAATTATTGTTGTGCGTTATGTTTGTACAAACTGTTTACGTATGCCTGTATGCGTGGTAGGATGGAAAGGAAATTTCGGAAAATTGATATAGGCCTAGTCCTCGACATATTTCCTCTTCTTTGATGGTCGGTGTACAAACGACATAATCTACAATAAAACTAAAATAATTAAACTAGTATTGCAATTTAACAAAAAAAGATAGAATAGATGCCGACACGTATAGGTTTCGATGCTATGGTACACCCAAACTTGTACTAAATCGCTTTTCGAACTATCGAGAAAAGGGGACAAATAACGATTAAAGGGTATTGACATGATTAGGAAATGTAAAAAAAATAAATAAATAAATACCCCGAGAACCAAATAGGTTGAAACATATACCAATGTTTACATCAGCTAGAGTGTATCTCCTGGCTCTTATAGAATTTTGTCTTGAATTGGGTTACTTGTGGGGAAACAAGCATTCGTTTAAGTATTGAAATTAATCTGGTATACCCTGATTGAAATTGATCCCATACAAAGCTATACACAACGAATTCACCTGTCACAATGAGCACTGATGGTGATTATTTAAAAAGTACAGAACATGTGACCATGAAATGTACACAACAGAAGCCTTGACCAGTGTACATGATTCCAGAGTATTTTTATCCAAAAGTAAGGACTTCTTCCGAACCTGCATGCTATTTCTCTTTTTGCTCTACACAAATCCCAAAACCCTTTTAAGAGTGTCCGTCCCTTTTAAAAGCTTAAAAATTTTGAATCGCTAATCACCATAATAAATTGAAGAAAATATGATGTAAGACCATGAAACTATAACACTTGGAAGCTTGCTGTATATGGAAAAAAATTCTGCTGTTAAATTTCAAAATGACTTTGTTCGTACCACGTAAAAAAGTATTAGTCTGTGTTACAGTTCCCATTTTGTTATCGTGTGTGAAGTCCTAAATTTTTATGAAATACAAAAATGTTAAATGATTGCTTCTAAAGCACAAACTATATGTTCATAACCTGTGTTGTAATATTAAATACATGTGGTATAGAGATAACTCAACAGCGCAACATTTCAACAAACAAAACTGCCAAAAGCCTGAGGTATAGACTATTTATTAATCAGGCATCGTTCACGTGCATTATTTAAATTTTGCATGACTTATGAATTTTAAATTTTGATTATACAGCTTTGCCTGTCTTGCTCTAGGTTTTGCTAATGTTTAGGTGGTTTAGTGGTGATCTGCAAAAGTGACGGGTTGTCTTTTAAGCGACACCGCTTTTCCACTTACAGAGGTCATTAACATTTATTCGTAATTATATCCCAACCTTGACTTTAACAATAAACCGTGCGAAGTTTAAGTGACGTCAGAATAACCAAGAGCAACCAAGAAAAGTAATACCCGTCACGTCTAAAAGATAATTGGTGCAATTCCTAGCATATTACGGAATACTAATTAATCAGCAAACACGATATCTTTGCACAGGCGCTTGCTAAGTTCCGTAGCTAAATTTGGCCAGGGGCTGTACAGTTTTTGTCATATAGGGTACTCTAAAATCAGCGAGCGAAATTATCAGCTCGAGTTTGAAAAGGGATGCTCTACGAATCAACTGTCGAATATTACCTTAATTCTTCCTAAATACTTTTAAATTCATTCGTATATATTTCATTTTTACCACTTAAATGAAAATAATTACTTCATGTAGTTGTATGTCATGTTCTCATATGAAAAAAAATGATGCAATTGCGGTAATTATGCTCATTATGAAAAGTGCGCTCAAGTGTGTATGTGACGTACGTTTTTAGTGATTTCATGTCTGGTGCAAAAATGCAGATCGCATCAATTTGCAATTTTGTGGGGGGATTGCCCCTTTAACCCCCCCCCCCCAAAAAAAAAAAAAAAAATCGCTACCACTTGTCACATATAGTTTTGAGCAGTGGATAATTGAAACACTTCATTTAACATCATTTGACCTCAATTTCTGCTTGGTTTTTTTTTCAAATAAGTAATAATAAGTAGTTTGAGTGATCATTGAGTTTAGATTATAAGATTATCATTAAGTATGGGTTATCCTAAGAGTTTGGGCTATCATTGAGTTTATGGTAATGGCTTATCACTGAGTTTGGGTAGTCAGTCTTTTTTTTTGGGGGGGGGGGTTCAGGTTAGGGTAAGGATTAGGTTTTGGGGGTTAAAGTTAGGGATAGGGTCAGGAATGGAATCAAGTTGGACATTATCATTTGGCTCCGGCTGGCATAAAAATGTCGCGGGAGCAATGGGGCATTATGTCAGGCATATAGTCTAATCAAAAAGGCCCGTATACCACAAATTGCAAAAGAATTCATTTCACTGCAGTGCATTTCAGTAAGGTCCACTGAACACCATACTAAAAGTCTCCAAAAATCGTAGCATGGGTAAGTAATATAATTTGCATAATATTCAAATTAGCTTTCACCGTACAAGGAAATTAACATTTTCTCCAAATTCTGCAGCTTAGTGGAATATTAAAAGAAATTTACTGTCAAGACAGATATTCTTATAGTCAGCTAGGGAACATGATAAGCATATTTCTAAATAAATAATTATAATTCAAACAGCATAATTAGCATAATCAGATAATTAGCATATAAAAATATGTAATATGTTGTTAAATTTGAATCCAGAAAGCCGGAAAAACATGAAATATACAATTTTACAGGGTTTTCTATTATGAATTAACCATTCAGTCGAACTGAAAAGCTATCGTCCACTCGGTCATGCACACCTACATGTAAGATCTCCTGCCCTCTTATTCTTTTTCCTCTTCCTATGTGCATGAATTTGAACGACATTCTGACAGGTTCATTTCAGGAACCATTCACAAGCCCACGGTGTCAATACCCGCCCCTCCCCCCCCCCACTCGCCTACGAAGGTAGACGAGAAAAACCATATCCTGCATGAATTTAGCAAGTTTATCATCCGGCGGGATGATGACGACAGTGGGCGATTTCAAGTTCGGTGTTGGTATGGTGTTGGTGTTGAGGAAACAAAATCGTCTGTTTAACCGAGCTCCAACACCGAACTCAGTTTAGCAGACGATACCGATTGCACTATCGATCACATAACACCAAGCGACGTCACGCGCGATTGGCTGAAAGTTACGCCGATGGCCGAAAAAATGGACAAATGTTACAAAAATGACACCAAATCAATACTGCCTGCCATAAAAATTGTTTGAATCTGAAAGACAAGTTACTTTTCTCTATTTCCATATGGAAGTTTAATATCAATTTGTCAATTTTTAAGGGGAAAATGATACTTTCAGCGGTTTGCGTCGCCACGGCGAAGCTTTCTCCATATTAGCCAACACAAACATGCATGTTAGCTCTGCCAATAACAAGACCAAGACCAACACAGAAATTGAATTCACGAATTTCTAATCCATAGGGTTTGGTGTTTATGAATGGGAAAATTACACGTAAATCACAAACACCACCACGGTACTCGGTTCAGCAGACGATACATGTATTTAACATCAGCTTTAATACCAACTTCCAGAAGTACATCATAATTTTAGAGGTCAACCTCGACACCAGGTCTGACTTCAAGTACGGTGTTTTAGGGGGTGTTGGTGTTGTTACACACTAAAATCAGATTTCAACACCAAACTTGAAATCACATCACGCGCACTATTAAACATTGTGTGTGTGTGTGTGTGGTGTGTGCTGGCATGGGGGGGGGGGGGGCCGTTCCATTAGGCCTACCAAAAAAGGGTCAAACTTTGATATCTGATATACTTGTGGTAGTGATTGAATGAACAAAAAAAAAACCGTCGTAGAATAAAAAAAGTTTGGAAAGTTAGGCTTCCACTGGCAAGATATGTATCGATAAACATGACACGCGAATTATCACTGCATCAAGCTAATTCCTGTATAAACATGATAAACACAACAGTCTATAGAAGAAATACACAGGGCAAACAGGGTCAATCACAGATTTTCACTCTTTTAAAGATTTGCACGCCAAAAAAACATGAAAATGGCAAATCAGCTAAAATCATTCACAATGTGAAGATTAGTATAAATAAACACCTCTCGTGGAACCTTTGGGTAGAATACGTAGTTTTGGTAAAAATCTGGACATTTAAACTTCAAAATTTACAAAGTGACGTGCCCGTGCACGGGCCGTTCCGTTATTTTCAAAATTGTCCGATCGGCCGTTAGCCGAGGTCACGCAGAGTTCAGCTTGACCATTCATATTAGCGTACATAGCCAACCACTGTACTGCAGTCATGCCGACGTACACATAACCATTTAAACTCACGGAAAGAATAAAGCATATCGTTATTAGTTTTTCTCATAAAACAACACATTCATGGCGTGTGGATCTCAAACTTTCAACACACCATTTGTAGGGTCTAAGTACTTTACTACCGTTTTGTGATCATAATGAAGGGAAGTGACGGACTTGCAAATTCCGAACTCAATCTTTAAAGCACCGTGATCGTTTTGAAGTACATTTTTCAGGGCCTCATTTTTTTGTCCTTATCATATACATACAAAGCGCGCCGAAAATTTTGACATAATTCTCCCCCTCCCCACCCAAAATAATGGATCGACACCGCTGTCTCCATTGTTACAACTGCAAGCAGCGGCGTCGGTCCATTTTGCGGATGGGGGTGGCAAAAATGTCAAGAGTCGGCCTCTGTAAAATTGTGCGCAAATCTGACAATTATGTATTTGAGCAGTAATTTCATGTAAAATATAATGGTTTTGTAGTGCCTTGCACTAATTTTAAACATAGTTAGCATTATGTTTTATGAATTTTTCAAGTTGTATCTGGAGCAATACGATATGTTTGCTCCAACAATTTAATGTGGGCGACTGCCCCCCCCCCCCCCCACTCATGAAACTGCATGGGAACATTGTTACATGGTGTTCTTTTACGGGACCCCAGATACTAATCTTCATACGAGGTGGGAGTAAACTGCGGTCAGACGTCTATCCGTAATTGCATACAAATGTAGTTCCTGATAATTGATGTAATTATCTAGGACTGGGAATATGCAATCAATTACTTAAAGAGGGTGGGTTTAAAAGCAAGTTAAAAGCTACGAATGAGTTGGTTTAGATAAACCACAAAACGGGGGCGCAATATGAGCTTGACTCGGAAAACAAATCATGAATGAGAATACAATCAACGATAGTTCGTACAGACCTTTTTGGTTTGGGTGCTGTCTTTTATGCTTTGTCTAACTTGGGGGCTTCAAGCATACCTCATTAAAACACTGACATCTCATGCACCTGACTCTTTGCATAACCCATTGAATTGTCTTTTCTTCTTGTATTGAAAGCACCCCCCCCCCCCCCACGTTATGGCTGACATAAACTCCAGTGTTCTGAAACTGAATTGGTCTATACCTCTTCATATCTGGTAGAATCTCTTCGAAGATATTATTATTCGTGGATCTTTTAAAAGATATTTTATTCTTCTATTTTTTAGTCGTTTTCCCCACAGTTATGTGTAGATGTTTTGTTTTATCAAACTCGTCTATTTATACTAATTTTTCATATCCTTTATTTTTAATTTTACATTTACATACCCATTCTGTACACAAACTTGTCTCAACTATATTTTATGGAATGTCATTCAATCAAGCAAGCTTAACATGACAGTCCATTTTTCATTTTGATACATACTTTGCAATACCTCCAGTATAACGCTATACTTGAATGTAACTTATTTTGTTCAGAAATCGAAATGCCTTCAATTTTTCCCCGGAATTTTTCATTTTACATCATACTTCCAGTAACACATGCGTGTACAACCCCAAACACCTCCTTTTTCCAGAAAATACCTCCTTTTTTGCAAAGGGGGGGGGGGTGTTTTAAATCTGTGAAACCGAGCGACTTTTCGAACGCCGGGCTGAACGTGAACAATTTGTGAACTTAGGATTTTGATTGAAAAAATGTTTCGCCCCCCCCCCCCTCCGCTGAGCGACTTTTTCCGGTCGTTGGGCTGACCGTGAGACAATTTTTGGACTTAGGATTTGGCCGTGGATGAACACCCCCTTTGACAATTCCTGGATAATTTTGCGATCGAGCACCTCATCCAAGTTTGTGAAAATTTGGAAATTCTTAATCATAGGTCTGTTTGACTCTTATGGTATATACTTTGATCCAAACCTCACTGTTACATACATAATTTCATAGAAGTCACTTTCAGTTTGCCCCATTTTAAAAAAATTGTAATTCAATAACATGTTAGAATATGTTTGATTGGTATTTACAACGAAGCACTCCATCTATATTCATTAACGAATTACTTATTAAATCTATACTAACAATAATAGGGTACAAACTACAGTTACATACTAAAGGATGAAGGTAACGAATTTTATTCTCAATTTTATTCTTTTTTTATAGTGTTAAGGAGGATAAGGCTACTAATTAAAGATAATGGCCTTCTCTCCCTATTATTATATCCAATGTACTAAAAAGTCGCATGACATAAAGTTTAGGATGTTCGCAATAGTAAACCACATTTAGAATTGAGAAAGAATAAGAATTTATAATTTGAAGAGGTCTTGTCTAAAATATGGGGCGTATCCTCCTTAAAACTTTCTTATGAAGATAGGAGGCGCTTTTGTCTTCGCCGGATGTGGTCTTCTGTCTGAGACCGCGTTAGAGTAACATATTGACATTCTTTGTTTCTTGGAAGTCTTTCCAAACCATTAAAACCGTTTCACGGGAAAAATGAAACCTAATTACTATGCAACACCCCATGCACCCCTATATGGGGAGGCGAAAAAATATTAAAGTTTATGTTCCAGCCCCTCTGTCGTGGGTGCGCCTGCATTTGATAATCTCTCCGCTTTGGAGAAGAAAGGGAAAATAATATTCTTACATTTCTTTACAAATAATTTGTTATTTTCCAATAGTAAACTCAAAATGTATGCGTTACAATGCATGTTGTAAGGAAGGTAATGTTTTCTGCATGTACAGGTAAATACGGGTCATGTATCAAAATGTCCTGGAGACAGAATTTCTATAACACAGCAAGTTTGTGGGCGAAAAACGGAATGGTCGCTCTATGATTTTCACTTTTTTAAAAGAGCTTAATAAACACTTTGAACTGCAATTTTTCGGGGCTTCATTTTTGGACCTTATCAGAGACACTGGTAGCAAAAAGGATCTTGTATGCAGCTCAGATTTTTTTAAAAAACTGGGAACACTGTTTAACGATGCCTTCAAAGATTGGGTTCAAGACTTGCAAGACCACCACTTCCCTTCATAATTGGCAACAAAATAATGGTAGATACATGTAAGTACTTGCAAAGGGTGTGTTGAAAGTTTAAAGGTAAATGACATGATTGGGGGTAGTCCTCAACTTAAGCTGAAACTACTCTAGAATCAAGTAAACTATGCAAGGATTCTCCTGTGAAAATCTTGTAGTCAAACGTTGACTCATTCTAAAATAAACAGTGTCAATATCACTCGTAGCACGAAAACCTGCTGTGTGGCTCTCTATGGGGCTTATTTTTTATCGTCTCCAGATAAAATTAAGATACCCCTATGTTTATGCTTGATTCTCCTTAAGTAAACAAATTACAGACAATTCCTTCCAGCTGGGAGATCCACTCCTGCTAGTGTATAGTTGGTATTTCAACTCATTTGGTTCTTGAGGCATTTTCAAGTGTTCCCAATCATGTTACTAACCTTTAAGATCCATAATGTCACGAACTTGTTTTATGAGGAAAAACTACATGTAATAACGATAACACGGTGGTATGAAGTACACTTATGGCGTTCGCATCATCAGCTGCGGTCAGTAGCTGAGCTCTGCGTGACCTTCGGCTAGCTGGACGACAGGACGGGCCACGCCCGGGCCACTAACGTAAAGACTTAAGTTTTCCGTTTAACAAATGTCAAATCAGTTCCATTTTTCTCCGTTCTACAAATGTCAATTTTCGTTTTCTCCGTGTTGTAATCTTGCAAATTTCCGACTTGAATTTTTGTTGGAAAAATCACAAATAACTTCAAACTTGCTAGGCCCATGGGGGCTCGGGTTTGGGGAGATATGTACAGGTAGCGCATGATTTCTTTGGCTTTATTAGCCAGTTTATATAGGCATCTGTTTGGTAAATAAGTTTAGGCCTAGTTTTATTCAAAAGACATTTATTAATTTTACTTTGGGGGAATTTTCAGGCATATTTCTTTCATTTTTGTTCAAAATGCTGTTTTCCGCGTTATACCTCAAATTCCGTGATTTCCGCGGAAAATCCGCAACGCGGAAAACCTCGGTCTTTACACTAAAAGAATTGTCGTGAAAGCACGTATTTACGGGCCGTCGCTTTGCACATTTTGAAGTTTAACCGTCCAGTCACCAAAACTTCGTAGTCTACCCAAAGGTTCTGTGAGAGGTATTCATTTATACTAATCTCCGTGCACATTTTGAGTGATTTTAGCTGATTTCATTCATTTTGCCGTTTATGGCTTGCATAATCATCCTGAACCCAATCTTTATAAAGTGATCTTTTCACTTGCAATTTAGCAAAAATCCCAGCAGAAATAAATATATAATCTCATAACAAATAACTATGTTTATTGCAATACGTCATCGCAAAGATAATTTATTACTATTTCATTTGATATCATATTTGTAATAATTAAGCCTTTATTTATCGAATACCAAATATTTTAAATGAGCAATGTTAAAACTACTAAGCGCACAAGATTCAGATCTTTAACAATAGGGGAGGTCTCAGTGACGCGGGGATGATGAAAAGATCAGAATCTTGTGCGCAAAGCAGTTTTGACATTAGTTCATTTCAAATGTTTGCAATTCGATAATTCAAGGCTTAATGATTACAAATATGGTATGAAATGAAAGAGTAATAAATTATCTTTGCGATAACGTATTGCAATAAACACAATTATGTTTATTAGATTACATATTTCTGGTGGAAGTTGGGTTTCACTTTTTTTTTATAAACACCCC
>JZLH01S0091518.1:7049-20467 GCA_001188425.1 Eucidaris tribuloides | reverse complement strand
AATTTCCAACATCACTCTCACGTTGTCCATATTGTTCTTATCATTTAAAATATCATTCAAAATTCCGAAACAACTTCATTCAAATAAATAATGTATATTAGGCTGACTACATCAACAATGAGTTATGGCTTTTTCGAAATCTCAAAATAAATCGACCTAAAAGTGTTGCAGAATTAGTTTTCGAGGGATAACAGGGATAAAATAGATTACCCTCTCCGTTCTAATTTACCCACCTCAGTAAATCTCAGGAAACGATAACATCCCTTCCTTTGAAGCTGACTGAGTGTAATCTATGTGTTGCCTGTGGGTAAACTGGTTTGTGACGGTTTCCATTTTACAGAGGAAGGCCATGAAATCGAGTAATCGCCACTAAAGAAGGCTCGCGAACTCACGAGCCTGCGAAATATAGGTAATGACCATGCAGAAATACTCGAAGGCAAATTGAAATACAGAAGCAAATATTAATGAATACCCTGCCTCACGAATCCACGTTGAAAGACACGCTCTCATATACTGTTGAATTTCGCATTTAGAGAATAACCGCACATCAGACATTTCGGTCTATATCGTCGTCTCGTTATCAGTATAACATCTGTTAAGCTTACTTGGTCGGACTTAGTTTTTTTTCAAGTTTCGTATAATTTTCATGTTTGTTCGCGTACTATGTCCACATTTCCCTCGGGATAGCGTATCGGATATGTATTGATAATTTTTTTTTGTGGGTTATGTGTAGTGTGTGTGTATGATAGTGTGTACGTGTATGTGTGTTTCTGGGTGTGTGTGCATAATTGTTGCTGGTTATGTTTGTTATATTATTAACAAATAACCTTTCCGAATTTGAAATATGACATTAAACACACAAAATGAAAACATGGGCAGTTGCAAAAGATCTCGAGGAATTGAATTGTAGGAGTTTACATCCTCCTGTAACGTGACGCAATTTCAGTGACGTTTAATCACATGTCTTTCAAACGGGAGCCAATTTGCTGGAGAGTCCTGTACAAAACAATATTCAGCGATTTTGGGCCCAAGATATAATCCGTAACGGAATTTTTTCTTTAAATGCAAAATTGAGAAACAAGCGATCAACCCTTTCAATGTATTGTCAAACTATCATTGAATGCTGCAGTGCCACAGTAAAGACTTGCTATCTTTAAAGCGAATTTATGGCATACACGAGCGTAAACAAGAAATAAATTCAAACATAGGAAAAACATCCCATCCGAGCAAATAGTTGGTAAGGAGTTAGTTACAGCTCGTTTTACCAATTATAAATGGCGTGTTAAAGTGACACGACTGCAGTGCCGTCAATCCTGGGGGGGGGCGGCTTGGGGTCCGCTCGCAAACATATCATTATGCCCCCCAATAATTTTGACAGCTTAAAAATTCATAATAGCCCAACATGTTTTTAAAGCATTGGAAAGCACTAAAAACCATAAACATGGGCAAAAATACTATAAAAATAAAATTGTCAATGCGCCCGAAAGTTTTGACATTTTTTTCACCCCCCCCATCGAAACATGATCGACGCCCTGTACGTATCTACTTCACCACGTATGTACCGCTAAATTTTAAGTTTCACATTTGCTTCATATTGTAATTAGAAAAACAGAACAATGCTATAATCGTTAATGCCCTCGCTGTGAATGGCAGTTCAGTTCATTCATTTGCATTTCTGAAATATAACAATATAACAATATAACAATTTACAAATCAAGATGTTTTCGACTACAAACATACATGGAGTATAGCAAAAGAATTTCACTAGAGAAACATATCGATTTCTTACGTAAAAATCAGAAATGCAGAGCCCCCACCATAAGCTTGAAAGCTTGATAATGATGGAGGCCTCGAAAACATATTACACAAAAAAACAAACAAAACAAAAAGAAAGAGAAAAGAAGGAAGAACAAGGACGAGAATAGAATGATGGCATTTATGCATGTGCTCCAGTTTGCAAGCGTGTGTCGTGGCAAGTGATTGTGTACTGTGTGTTACGGATATTGATGTATATAGAGTGGCGCACGCGTTTTACTTCAAACGTGAAAAATAGAAACAAAAATAGGGGAACAGCCACATGGTACGCGGGTAGATGATTAAATTAGCAAAAAATCTTCTAAGGTCGTAAGTAATGAAAATGCGTTAGCGATTATATCTTGATAGAGTATCTATTTTATATGTTTACGAATACAAAGATGTGTATCGTTTTCAAATTTCAGGCTAAGCGAGTTCCAGATATCAGGCCCATGATGTATAATCGATTTCTTGCTAGTATAAGTTATCGATTTGTAAATGATAATCACCTGAACCGACGGGTTGGATATATGGATAGTGAATTACATGTAAAGGTATTTCATGAAATAATATGGAGGTGCATAAAGTATAATTGTACGATTAAATATTCCGTTTAAAAAGTATGTATATCATT
Organism: Eucidaris tribuloides; assembly: GCA_001188425.1. Lineage (NCBI taxonomy): Eukaryota > Metazoa > Echinodermata > Echinoidea > Cidaroida > Cidaridae > Eucidaris > Eucidaris tribuloides. The sequence continues at coordinate 18,039 of JZLH01S0091518.1, read as the reverse complement.
CGACTCCAATAGTCTGAAAACGGTGAAATAGCGTTCTGTATTGCTCATATAATTGAGTTCGATACATTATTATGTAGCAACAACAAACCCCCCCCCCCCCCCCCCCTTAAATGTATGTGATCTTTATGTGGACTATAATAACACTAAACCATTTATATTGCATTATCGGTATAAACAATGTCCGTAATTCTGCAGAACGATGAAATCGATTAAAAATAACCAATCTGATCCTTCTCGCGATGAAACCTCCGCGTATCTGCACATCCATATCCCACGATACACCAACTTTCTCCTTGACATTTCTAGAAAAGTCTATGAGATTAATTGAAGTTTAGTTACACTACCTCAAAATAATTATCCACACCCATTCTGTAACTTGATGAACTGAAATTATTAACCTTTTATTAGAAGCTACTGTTTAATGCATCACACGCAAAGCTATGTGTACTAATCTTTAACCAAATTAACTGTAACTCACGCCAGGAATGAGGGCTCAAATTTGACCTAATTTCCGATTCAGGTCTCACCAGTCATGCCCAAAACCTCTTACAGGTTTTCTATGAGTATGTGTGCGCGCGCGCCGCGCGCGGTGTGTTGTGTGTCTGTTGTTGTGTGTCATGTGTGTGTGTGGGTTGGCTGTGTATGTATCGTGTACGTAGGGTGGTGTCGTTTGGGTGTGTCAGCGGGCTCTTCTGTAAATGATGTGAGTAAAAATTGATTTCATTACATTATAATTAAAATATTACCTCTAGGACCTCACCGTGTTCTTTTTTATCGTTGGGCTACGGAAATCATTGTGCCATCTATTACTCGACAGGAAATTACATATTCTGGAGTCAACGCTTAAGTATCAATTGATTAAATTAATAATTTGCGCACGAAGAAGATCAAGCTTGCCATGAGACTTTCCTAGGCCTATAAAAGATTACTGCATTATTTTCTGCTAGATCATTTCTCCTTGCTGTACACCAAGACCTTTCATGAAATATGAGGTAATAAAACGAAACCCTCCCTTGCGCCATTATATTATGAATGTTGGTCTTTCGACTGCCACGCTCTATATTATCAAAATATTTCATATAATTATGCAGGTTGCCCTTAGTCTTTATGTCTCTTTTATATTACTAAGTAATAGTAACAAAAGTACCCGTTCAATGTAAATCCATCTTACAACAATGTTTAATTTATACTCAACAGTCGTTGGATCGTAGTTGTGATCGGCAACTCAGGAATCTTATATGACAGTTTCCACATATGTTAATAATAGTCTCAACGAATTACTAATCTTGTTCCTCGGTATTATGCGCTATATAAAGAAATGACTATATTATTGTTATTATTATTATTATTATTATATTAATGTTGATGATGGATGTAAATCGATTGGATGGTGATGAATGATAGTTTGATGATGATTGATCGGTGTATGATTAACGTGTTCATAATATTATAATGATTATTTGGATATATGATGCATGATTTAATTATAAGAATGATGCGATGAGAGTAAATAAGGATGAATGAAGAAATCAATATACACCAACATGCTCAACATAAGGAAGCTCATATGTTACTGTGCAATGGTAATCTGTCAGAAATCCTCATCACTTAAACATATAAAAAGTCGATAAAATAAATGGTGTTGTTGATCAATATTAAATCTCTTTCCATTTTCTCTATTTTACCCTGATTGCAGCGGACTAAGCACGACGTCTCCTGCTCTGAGAAGCGGCCATCCTGCCTCTGCAGTCAATGACTCTATCAGGAGTGTGCCTGTGACTCAGTGGTGGCCACAATGCTCCAGGCTCAGGAAAGCGCAGTCCATTCTGCATTCACAGCTACAATCCAAAACCAGGGTTTTATGCTTGCACGCAGAAGCGTTCCTAGAGCAAAAAGGGACTATACGAGGCTTTATATCGCAGCAAATCATATGTTCCAAATTATTTCTCGGTCATCCCAGCCGCCGAAAAGTCACTCAGTTGGGAGTTGAGACGAAAAATTTGTTCTCTCCCAATCCAGAGGTCCAAAATTTTTCTTGGTCATCCCACGACTGAAAGTCACCTCAGCGCAGTGGGTCGGGTGGGGGGGGCGTTATCGACGAAAAATGGCCAGTCCAAAATATTTCTGCTAAAGGTGTAATTGCTTAATTCATATTTTAATCGTAAAAAAAAATTCCTGTTGAAAAGGGGGGCGGGGTTGTAGCAATTCTTGGTGGGCTCTAGCCCCCGCCCCCTCTAGCCAGCAGCCCCAATTTGGGGGGGCCTCTAGCCCAAAGCCCCCCCCCCCACGCCCCCCTAGACAGCCCTGCTTCCACGACAATGGCATAGCATGTACACCAACTTTAAGAAAAGTAGGTCCGAGCGTAACAGCACCATCTGAGAAACATTTCAGAATGAGCTAATAAAGAATGATCAGAGCAATAAACCTATTGATCAATCTTTCCTGCCGCTAATTTACCCTACTGGAAGTTGTTATCTCAATTCTCAGCAATACTAATGTAGAATTTTTTCTTACATGTATACTACCGCCCGGGGGGCAGTCAAATAATAATCTACATCATGCGTGAACCAAATTATTTCCAGCTCCCCCTAAACAAGTTATTTCTCCTGTGTGCAAAAGAACCCCCTAAACAAGTTTTCGCGGGTTCATTCACACATTTTGCCCCTAAAACAAGTTGTCCCAGAATATGACCCGTGGACTCAGTGATTCACACACAGTGCGTCTCCCTCGTTGCGAATATCGCCGCGCCGCCGCGGATAACCCGGAACCGCGGCCGCTAAACAACTTTTGTTACTTCAACAAATAAGCTTAAATAGACAAAAACTTGGAAAAACAACCCTAAACACGTTTCCCAGTCCTTTAAAAAAAAACTAGTTGAAGAAAGAATCAACCCTAATACGTGACCAGTCTTTCAAACCACCACTTTTTGGAAAATCTGTGTTTTTATACCCTTAACGACAGTGCACGCCGGCCCGCGGCTAACACTGAAAACACCCCTACCGTTTTCGGTCACGCAATTGTACAGCAATAAATTTGACTGGCCCCCCCAGGGACTACCGTCTTTTTAGGGCATTTTCCAAAATGCTTCAATATTTATATGCCTATGTATAGGACTATGTCAGCTTTTGTACATTAATTGCTTGCAATGTTATATATTAAAAATATCACTGTTGAAGGAAATGAGAAAAGCTAAGTTTACATAAACGTGACGGAAGTAAGTGAGTGATTATTATACCACTTAATCATACTGACAGCTAAAAGTGGATTTATTCCAGGATCTGGAGATTACTCCACTTCGAAGTGCCGTTTATAAAAATTATTAGATTTTGAATCCAGATTCAAACGATAGTGATCAACCCACTCGAGAGAGGTTACAGCGGACTCCACACTAACTACCACAAAGGCTTAACTCGTCCCGCTTACCATTCATCTCGCCGTGTTACATTTTTTTTCCCCCTGTCCAACTCAGCAGGCAATTTATTGTGCAGTTTGATTTTTTTCTGTAACGCGTTCCTGTTAATCATGTTGCCTTAGATTTTAAAAGTTTTTTCCTGACAAAAGGATCCAATATACCCTAAACTAGAACTTATCTACTCCACACCAGTTGGACTATATACGTTGAGCTAATCCCCCATATTTTCAACTTTACTCAGTTCAAGCATCCATGAAACAACTTTCAATAAAATGACATATAAAAGACGATTAGGTAATATCAATAACGCATTCAATACGTAATACAGACGAATGTAACGACGATGATTGCAAATTTGCTCGAACCGTCATTGAAAAATTCCCACATATAATGAGCGCGAACATCGAGTGTAAACCATGGAAACGACCGAAACACGGTCGTACTCCAAGTATTGAAAAGTATCATAAATTTCTCGCGCCAGTATAAGCGTATCAACTCAATCCGGATTACTCCGAGTTACCCACTGCCGTTCTCAGTATGAAACTGTATTACTGTACCTTATTTCTGATTCCCTCCCTACAGACGAGTATGTAAATTGCCTACCATCAAGGATTTCGAATGTGCCTTCCGATCACAGCTACTCAAGAAACTATTCCTCAACTTCTTTATTAAAAGCGAAGCATGTAGCATCAAAACAAAATGAGTAAAAAAAAAAAAACATTCCTCCCACTGAAAAAAAATAGTTCTTGTCTTTTTTTTTTTTTTACTATTCTCTACATAATAGTTTCCTTTTATCCTAATTAAACTCAGTGTATATTTCGATATGACAACAATTGAATCATAAATTCATTTCATCTATCAAATGCCTGAAAATGGCAGCTTCTGACAATTACTTCCATTTCTTGAGACACTTGATATTACAAAAGCTCAAAATGTCATGCATTTCATCGTCTTCATCAGCAATATATTTTAAATAAATTAAATGTTCATTTATTTAGAAGAAGAATCAAGTTAAACGGCTTCTACCAACCTGTATTGTTAGACTGACAACTTTCGTCCAGCACCTGAGGACTTTTTAAGCCAACTGAAATGGTTCCTCGTTGACCTTGCCAGTCTGCTTCTTAGAATCACTGCACTATATCGGTGATAAATGATCCAGCGTCCCTAACAATGCACCGTTTAGAGTTTTTAATCCTAGCCGCGCCTGTTACTGTTTCTAGCCAAAACCTTGTTCAAAGTCAATTATTGCTGCATATATTGCCTACAATCGTTGTGTCCAGACTCGAAAGCATGTTCCGCAATTACTCGATTTATTGAGTCTTAAATGCTCTTTTTGTTCCTTCAATCTGTCTTTCTTAGTGATCTGCCTTCTCTTCTACAGTATTATGCTGTTTACAATCTCACACATATCGTTATCATACATGTATAATGCCTTCTGTCTTCTGCCTGCATGGACTTATCTTGTGAACAGTTTATTTTCCTCAAAGTTGTGTGCTTCTAAATGCCAATACCACCTGTTTAGAACCACACTTAAACAGGAGCAAATGCGAGTTAACAAAAGTTTATTTACAAGTGTATATACTTCATATCCAGTATTATTGTTGTTCCCGTGATATGATTAGGACTCTCCATGTCGATGAAAAAGCACGGAATCTCCAACACAGGAAACTTTATCAGCTCTACGTAACTTAAAGGCGGAACTTCCCCATGCATTAACCTCTAAAAATAGCTGGCGGCGGTCTTTTAACCCAATCTTCACAGCCGCGAGACGAGATTCCACCATCGACCAAAATTTCACAAACGTTTGCCCATAATGTACAAAACTGTGCTGTTAATTGCCTGGAAAAATTTTTTACATTAATTGATTATGCTAATCTATGCATGAAATTAGAAATTACCTCTAAATCACTAAATAAAGCTCCAAAAGTGCTAATTTTTTGTCTAAACACTCTTTGTAGCATTCTTAGCAAATCTAATTAAAATAGATTTCTTATGTATTTTATTGATTTTTGTAATTTCTTCTGTATTTCATTGTTTTTTAAACCTTTTTTTATTGGTTTTTCGATGAAATTTGTCGGGGACACTTTTGTGATCATAAACAGCATCAAATAATTAATTTCAATCAGTAAAAGTAAAAGTAATCTTACATTTATGAATTTGGCCTGAAAACACAATTTGCATTGAAATAATACATGATTTCAAGTTTTTGAGAATTTTTGGTGTGACATGCAAGTACGAAAAGTTGCGTAACTTTGGAACCGTGAACCTCAATGTCGCAAATTAGGTCTCAAAATGTCAAAGGTTATAGATCATTAAATAGCTATTTAACAAGTTTCCATTCCATAAATTTAGTAATGGTTGACGGATTTAAATGAAATATGGTATGAAGGTGCATGGTATCAAAATACAGCCTAAGTTTAATAATTTATGGAATGTGCTTGTCAAAGGTTATAGCTGATTAAATATGTGAAAATATGTATGTATCTGAAAATGTGGTTTCTGTTTGAAACTTGAATACTGTTGGACAGATTTTAATGAAATTTAGTAAGAGGGTGGATGGTATGAAGATATAGCCTGAGTTTGTGCTTTGAGTATGTTGACCAAAGGTCAAAGTTCATAGTTCATTAAATATGCATAATGTAGGCCATTTATACCTGGTGAGGGGATGCTACGCTGTGCGTTGTCCTTGTTGTAAATTGCAGAATAAATTTGATGTTTATAAATTGTTGTAAATTGATCACAATTTAGTCTTTGGGCTTTCTACATCAATTGTTATACTGATGATAAATAAAACGTAAATAAATTGTCTCGTTTTACACTGTCTTCAGGTTGGGTGAGTTGCTGGGTTTTCCACCCCACGAGCTTCAGGGTCAGTTGGCTGTCAGAGCAGCTCGGGAAGGGGGTGTGGCTACCGCCATCAGAATCTGCAGGTAAGATTGACACGTGTCAGCAGTAGAAGAAATAAAACATCCTGAAACCAAATTGACAAGGACCGCAATATCACTTGGGGGTCAAAGGTCATGTATGTCTCGATCCAGTAGAAATGTTAACCCGTTGCCTCCGAGATTCTGAAAATCCCATAGCCAACGGGTTAAAACATCGGCAGAACCAAACTTACAAGGACCTCAGTGTTAGGTGGGGGTCAGAGGTCATGTATGTCTCGATCCAGTAGAAATGTTAAAACATCGGCAGAACCAAACTTACAAGGACCTCAGTGTTAGGTGGGGGTCAGAGGTCATGTATGTCTCGATCCAGTAGAAATGTTAAAACATCCCCAGAACCAAACTCACAAGAACTTCATTGTTACTTGGGGATCAGAGGTCATGTATGTCTCGATCCAGTAGAAATGTTAAAACGTCCCCAGAACCAAACTTACAAGGATCTCAATGTTACTTGGGGTCAATGGTTAAGTTAGTTGCCAATAGAAGTGTTAAAATATCCCCAGAACCAAATTTGGATGGTAGATGCCATACAAGGACCTCAGTTTTATTTGGGGGGTCAAATGTCATGAATGTCGCCAATAGAATTACTGGAACATCCCTAAAATCCCATGTACAAGCAAAGTAATGTAAATCGTAAAGCAGGGGTTCTCAAATTAGAAACAATGTAGAGAGGCAGTCTGAATAACAATCTATTTTGCATCCGTTTTGGTCATCCATCAATATAGCAGCCAATCTGCAGAAAGTAGCCACTAAAACAATTCCCTTGGAGACAAATTGGGTGGTTAAAATCTGTGCATAGCAGCCACCTGCCTACAAAGGCCACATGTTTTGTTTCCCTTGAGTGGCCACTATAGACAGGTTTGAGTGCATATACATTATGGAGAATTATATGAAACTTGTTACCTCGGGTAATGCTCTTTTGGTGATTTCCATCAAACTTGTTACCATTCCAGTGAGTTATCCGATCCCACGTGCACCCCCGAGGTAGCGTACACCATCTACCAGGTGGGGTACACGCTGTGTGAGCAGTGGACTGCCGGCAACGAGAATGCTCTCTCGGCCACGGGACTCATCGTTGACCTGCGGGACCTTGTGCAGAAAGCGACGGCATACTGTCGTCCCGGTGAGATTGACCTTTCACCCTTTCAACCCCCTTGACAGTTTGATTTCCCTGTATAGGAAGATGGAACTGGCAAGTTAAGAGGAATTAGATTTTTTTGACATTGTGAGAATTAGGGTGCATGGTGATAAAGAAAGCCTAAATGAAGAGTACTGTAAGTGTGACACTTACCCTCGGCAAAGGTCCTATCAGTAAGTAAATTGGTGTTAGTTTTATGTTTTTCGTTGTTTGGTATAGTATGACAAGAAAGCCGAAACAGCTACAGGGGGAGGAGCTTATTGATTAAAAAAGTGCATATCAGCACGATTAACATGCGTTTGGCTGCATGCATCGTTTATGTCAGGTCAGCTCAAGGCCAGTGCATGTGCAATCTGATTGGTTTGCGAGAATGACCGGTACCCCTAAAATGAAAGAAGAATTCAGCACAGGGAAAGAAATGGACTAAAATATCCCTGTTTTAAGTGTTTTGTTTGACAGTTTGTTGCATGACATATCTTATTCTTGGTTATACTGCACCGTACTGGACAGCTAAGAATACAGAATATTGTATGCTTTGAATTTCAATGAATTTCTTAACTTACTCCTGTTACTTGCCTGCTCCATCTGCCCTATCTCTGCACGGGAGGCACAGAAATACATAAGAAATTGATTCTAATATCTCATTTATTTTCCAGGTACACTTGCTAAGAACACCACAAAGGGTCTTTACACCAAGAGTTAGCACAATTGGAGCTTTAATTAGTGAGTTAGAGCAAAAAGTATGATTTCACAGATTAATTATGCATAAATTAGCATAATAAACTAAAAACAAGTTTCAAGAAGAAAAATAACCATACAACATTGTACATTAGGTCGCCGGCGACATGCATGCCAATTTTTGTTACGATCGCATGGTCGACGGCCGAGATCATGCAATGAATTTCTTTCTGAAGGGGCCCCCCTGGCCAAATGATCTCCCAAAATACCCCGACAGAGATAGGGTTAACACGCATTTCTCACAGACCCCATCACAAGGTATCTGGTCTCCCGTCTTCACTAGGTTTAGCATGACTGGACCGGAGCTCACAGTTTTTTAAACTGTAGCCTGTAGCTTTAATGACTTGTTAATTTTCTTTTCTTTGATTGCCATTAGATCTGTTGATGGACTGCTTCGAGTTGTCCAAGAAACTCAGACTTATGAAGTGTATCGGTGACCAGTGTGAAAGTGGGGACTACAGCCTCTCTGTCCAAGTAAATTATTTGCTATATTTCATCAGAGTTGTTGACTCGAGTCGATGACTTGGACTTGAGTCAGATTCGAGTCGAAAATTTTTCTGACTTGTGACTTGACTTGACTTGTGGGCAAATGACTTGTGACTTGACTGGACTCGTGAGTGAATGACTTGAGACTTGACTTGACTCGTGGGCGAATAACTTGAGACTTGAATTGACTTGAGGGTGAATGACTTGAGACTTGACTTGACTTGTGGGCGAATGACTTGAGATTTGACTTGACTTGTGCAAAAATGACTTGAGAACTTTGAAGTGACTCAAGTAAATTTTTAAATCGACCTACTGTAACAGACGCATACACACAGGCATATAATGTAGTGCAGGCACACGGCCCGCGCTACAGGCGGACTAGATTGTCCTTTCTTTTATTCAACGGCCATCTGAATAAATGTTTTCTCATCTGCAGCAAAGACTGTCAGAGTTGTTTATTTTGGGGCACAATTTTTGATGTTGTTGACTTCTTGACTTGACTTGTGACGAAATGACTTGCGACTTGACTTGACTTGTGAAAAAATGACTTGCGACTTGACTTGACTTGTAGGCAGATGACTTGTGAATTGAATTGACTTGAGACGGAATGACTTGCGACTTGACTTGAGAAAAAATTACTTGGTAACAACACTGTTTTTCATGAGCTTCTCATGTAGGAAATTAGTGTCTTTGGCCATGTAATGTATCAATATCTGGTTTTAGAACCTAACAGTGATCATATAATTTGTGTGTTATTGTGCTTCATAGGCTAACAGGATGAATGGTGCCCCCTTCAAATCTAATCCTACATCTCAGATTTTGTGTGAAACCTTATAGTTGGTCTGTGTGGTACTACAGGTATTCTTTCTTTCTGCCCTCCCCTCATCACTTCCTTCCTTCCTCTGTCTTACATTTGTTTTCTTTTTACCTCCTTTTACTCCTTCCAATGAAATGTGGTGTGAAGGTCAGGGTAGGAATTCATTTTTATTTTTTAAGGGCGATTTTTAGTAGAGCTGCCTTGGGACTATTTTTTAATTTTGGGGGGCTATTTTTCTACCACTGGGGCTACTTTTTCATTGCACATCATAATTTGAAGAATACAATGAAAGATTGCTGATGTTTTAGCTGGTGCTTCATCCAAAACCAACCATTTAATTCATTTTTGTTCAATGCCATAATAAAAAAAAAGTGAAATTTTTTGTTGCAAATATGAGGGCAATTCTGAAGGAAATGGTCGCCCCAAAGAATTGGATTTGAGGGATTTTTAGGGGGTGATTTGGGCTTTGCCAAGGGTTACATCGCCCGTCGCCCTGGGTTATTTCCTACGCTGATGAAGGTATATGGTACAGCGCAAGTTTGTAGGTTAAAGTTCAAAGTTCATACTCATTAAACATATGAAAAAAACTTTAATGTATAGAAAATGTGATTTCCATTCATTAACACTTTAATCATGTGAGATGGGTTTTAATGAAATTTGATGTAAAGGTACTGTACATGATATCAATATACAGCCTATGTTAGATTTCGGATTATGCATGTCAAAGGTCATAGCTCATTAAATATACGTGGGAAAATATGTATGTACTGTATTTTAAAATGTGGTTACTGTTTGATAACTTAAGTAATGTTTAACACATTTTAATGAAGTTTGGTAAGATGGAGCCTAAGTTTGAGCTGTGAATTTGTTGACCAAATGTCAAAGTTCAGTAAATGTGACCCGTCACCACGATACCCTGATAAAGTCGCACAACCCAAATGTGAGGAAAGTGCCAAATATTATGATGATATTAAGTATGAAAGTCAAGTGTCCTCAAATTTTGAAATTGTTAAATCCATTAAGTTTATTGAAAAAAAAATGAAATCGGATATTTTTCCCTAAAAAGTATCAGCACATGTTGTACAAACATAAGAGGTTGCAACCATGTCATGGATGAGTGAGCACACTTTATTAATAAAGCAAAAATTACAATTTGTACTGTCATTTTGGCATAATAAAGGACTCCTGTGACTTTTGAAAAGTGTCAATTTTGCCTTTAATGCATGCTCACTCATGCATGACCTGATGTATCAATCCCATTTTCACACAGAGATTAGGCAATGCGTGTAAAAACACCCCTGCCAAATTTCTCTGCAAATATCTTTTTGTAATAAAGTATTGATTGGGTACTGTTGAAAAAAAAGGGCGAACTTAATTTTTGTGTAGTGTTTTAAATTCTTCCACCATTATGTATCGTCGAATTCTCTGAGCCAGAATGCTGCTGAGACCACGAAGAG
>JZLH01S0091469.1:0-17772 GCA_001188425.1 Eucidaris tribuloides | reverse complement strand
TTAAGTTTGTTTTCTTTGAGAGAATCAAGCATGAACAGGCCAGCGTTTAATTTTATCGGGGCATGATAGATTTAAATCCCATAGAAAAGCTACACTACAAATTTGTCTGTTACAAGGCATACTGATGGACATTATTTTTAAATGAGTCAACTTTTGAATATAAAAACTTTCACAGTAGAATCCCTGCATAGTTTACTTGATTCTAGAGTAGTTTTTACCCCAAGTTGAGAACTACCCCCAATCATGTCATTCACCTTATAAGTGTAATATGATCATATCACACCCCACAAAATAATGTTCATGTAATATCACTCAAAGACAAAACCTTGTGTTTCAATTTTTATGCAAGATGACCATTTGAAATATCTTAAAGATAGTCAGTACTTGTACTGCTCAAATCTCACACTTCAATCTTACAAAAAACAGGCTATCATATTCACTGTCATGTTACAGCAATCATGTTTTTTGTCACTCTCTTGAACATGTCTCAGTTTTTAAAATTTTTGGTTAACCAATGCCTGTAAATGGATAAACAATCAAGAATTCAATTCTGATCGCAACATGAGATTCATATGAGGCTGTTCCAGTATCCTTCAGGGCTACCACTCAAAATTTTAATTTCCCCCCTACGCCGCATGCGTATTTTCCCTTAAGGACACCACTTTTCCCCTACACCTCAATAATGCAATTTTCCCCGACAAAATTACCTTAGTAAATACAATAGATTGATCAAGATTTCTTCACCTACAATGGACAAAACAGACCAATATCTACAGAAATTCTTTGAAATCCTTCAGGGATTTCATAATACTTCTGAAAAATTGTCAAAAATCCCTTCATTCCCTACAAATCATCAAAAAACCCTACTTCCACCTACGGCAGGTCATTTTCCCCATAGGTATCCCCTACAACCTATAGACCAATTCAGTTTCAGAACACTAAAGTTTATGTCAGCCATAATGGGGGGGGGGGGGGGTTCCAAAACAAAACGAAAAGACAATTCAAAGGGTTATGTAATGAGTCGGGTGCATTGAGATGTCAGTGTTTTTGTTATGCATGCTTGAAGCCCCCCAGTTAGATATTAGCATAAAAAACAGCATCCAAACCAAATAGGTCTATGGTTGGCTAAAATCCCGTATGATAGGGGGTTTCCCCTACGAGTGGCAGCCTTGGTATCTGTGCACCCACCCAGTATCCTGCGTGGTATCACTTGTCGATCAGAGTCCAGCCAGAGAGGGTCTCCATAGGGGGTGTTGGGTGGTAACTGGCATATCAGAGATAGGGTATCTCCCAGTTGGGGAACCCGGTCGGATTCGCTGAACACCGTCAAGATCTGAGTAGTGTCTGGAGGTGAGAGAGAAACAAAGTGCAACCATAAACAATTATTATCTAAGTAGAGGGTTTCAAGCGTGGCGATATTATTAGTGGCAGCCGGGCCAGGAACACCCCCCATGGAGTGGAGGTGGTGCACACCTGTGCAGGTGTCATATGGTCCAATGATTTGGGAGAGTTAAGTTGTGAGCAAGTGCCTAAAAGGCAATGATCCACGGCTTATAAACTACCAACTTTACATTTAAATCTCTTTTGATGGGCACTGCTCCAAATGCATTGCTGCTCAGTATATTTAACAACTACTGTGCTATTGCAGCTCCGTGTTCAGATTAAGTCACACTGCGCCATCTAATGATTCCGTCTGAAAAATGAACGTGTACGTTCATTGGACGTTTGTCTGACTTTTCAATTCATTTTTAGCTGGTTTACACACATATTTAGACAGTGATAGACGGCGCTAGCCATTTTATACTTTGGACATTTTCAAAGTTTGAAACTGTCAGCTTCTGATCGCGATTGGTGGTTTTCATATGTTACTCTGGTGTTTTTTGGCTGTTTCCATTGTGACTCTGGAGGAATTTTATCAGTATGAAATTTCATTGCTGTTTATCAAGTGGACAGCTTGTCCACCTCCAGCTACAGAGCACACAATATGTCTATGGAATGGTGGAACTGGCAAGAAACAGCTGAACAACATCCAAGAGACATTCACTTGATGAAATATGAACGTATTTCAGACATTTTCAGCCGTTTCATTTGTTACTCATACTTGCACAGATGTTACTCATGCGTTTGATATTACTGGAAACTAGGCTGAATGAAGACATTACTTATACTTAGCAAATGTTTCTCAGACGTATTTTGACATTACTCATGCTTTCCTATTTACCGTTCATGGCCATATTCTAGATGGAGGCAGACGGAATCCTTAGACGGCGTAGTGTGACAGTAGCTTCACAATATGATGACCGCCCCCCCCCCCACCCCATCCCCCATTCAGGGTTCCCAGCATTTCAAGAAATAAAATTCCCTGATTTTTCTAAGATGGAAGTCTCAAAATTCCATGATAATTATTTCAACTCATTTCCAGTTTCACATGTTTTCTATGTTGTACTTGTTGCAGTGGACTATTTGTAGTTTTGATATGCAACAAAATATAACAGAATCTGACTGACAACTTTCAATTTTTGGGCCAATCAAAATTTCCTGATTTTTACCTGATTTGAGGCATTTTTATCAAATTCCCTGACTTTTCGTTGACTGGAAAAAAGTAAAACAATCTTCCCTGATTTCCCTGATGGGCTGGGAACCCTGCCATTACCAATGGTACTCACCTGGATTTTCACATGCCTGACCACTGAAGCCAGTAACACACACACATCTGCCAAAGATACAGGTTCCTCCATTAGCACAGTTGGGGGTGCATAGCTCATCTAGTCAAGGTGGACAAAAAATAGAACTATAATGACATTTCGTCTTATGAAAAGCATTCCAAAACTCCTGAAAATAAACTTTCATTCTAATAAAACTAATAAACACATAAGTATGCATTTTTCGTAACAATTGACAACAAAATTCAAGAATTTCATCCCTTAATCATGTGTATATTTCAGACATATATTCAACCCGTTGGAGACGATTTAATTTCACTATAGCATGCATTTTCCATCGACGTCAATACAACTCATACTTAGTCTCCAATGGGTTAAACCCATGTGGTACGGGAAGCAGATGTATCATGTTTTAACTCTATATGACAAATTACACAATTTCGGAAGCAACAGGTTATCACATGAAGAATTAATCAAAAACACGCATCAGATTAAAGTATTTGTATTATTCAAGCTATGGTTCCAGATTTGTTGAACCAAAGATATTTTGGACATCCCTTAACCCTACTATCGCCACCACCAATAACCTCTACATCTTCAGTGGCAGTCAGATGTCCAATGCTGCAGGTGAATCTACCTCCATCCTTTCACGGTAACCCTCCCCCTAAGAGAATGCTCAGTGTATCCAGTAACCTGTGATATTTGAGGCATCCCTTACCTCCACCACTACTGATATGTAGGTCTGCAGTGGCTAACAGAGGTCCAGTGCTACAGGTGTGTCTACATCCATCCTTTCATGACCAACCCCCAAGAAAATGCTGAGAGTATACCGTATCCCATGATATCTGAGGCATCCATTTAAATATCTCTACCACTGCCACCACCATTTAACCCGTTGGCTACGGGAATCGGATGTGCCCTGTGTTAACTCTATGGGATTTTCAGAATCTCGGAGGCAACGGGTTAAAGGTTAGTGGCATGATTGGGAACACTTGAAAATGCATCAAGAACCAAATGAGTTGAAATATATACCAACTATACACTAGCAGGAGTGGATCTCCCACCTGGGAGGATTTGTCTGTAATTTGTTTACTTAAGGATAATCAAGCATAAACATAGGAGTATCTTATTTTTTACCAGGGATGATAAAAATAAGCCCCATAGAGAGCCACACAGCAGGTTTCAGTGCTACGAGTGATATAGACATTGTTTATTTTAGAATGAGTCAACGTTTGACTACTAGATTTTCACAGGAGAATCCTTGCATAGTTTACTTGATTCTAGAGTAGTTTCAGCCCAAGTTGAGGACTACCCCCAATCATGTCATTTACCTTTAATAGCTGCCAGAGGTCCAGTGCTTCAGGTGTATCTACCTGCAAACTTTCATGATGCCCCCCCCCACCCTCGGAAAAATGCCAAGTGTATACAGTCACCTACGATATTTGAGGCATCCCTTATGTCCACCACCACCACCACCACCACCATGGATCTGTAGGTCTGCAGAGGCCTCCAGATGTCCAGTGCTACAGGTGAATCTACCTCCAACCTTTCACGATAGCCTTCCCCCTAAGAAAATGCTCAGTGTACACCGTAACCTGCGACATATAAGGCATCCCTTACGTCCACCACCACCACCACCACCACCATGGATCTGTAGGTCTGCCGTGGCTATCAGAGGTCCAGTGCTGCACGTGCATCTACCTCCACCCTTTCATGATAACCCTCCCCCTAAGAAAATGCTCAGTGTATACCGTAACCCGCAATATTTGAGGCATCCCTTTACGGGCCCACCACTGATCTGTAGGTCTACAGAGGCATTCAGAGGTCCAGTGCTGCACGTGTATCTACCTCCACCCTTTCATGATAACCCTACCCCAAAGAGAATGCTCAGTGTATCCAGTAACCTGTGATATGTGAGGCATCCCTGACATGTACTGGGCCCGCCACTGATCTGTAGGTCTACAGAGGCCTTCAGAGGTCCGGCGCTACAAGTGTACTGTATCTACCTCCAACCTTACATGGTTCCCCCCCCCACCCCCTCCCCTCCTGAGAATGCTCAGTGTATACCGTAACCTGTGATATTTGAGGCATCCCTTACCTGGTCTGGGCCCACCACTGATCTGTAGGTCTACAGAGGCCTTCAGAGGTCCAGTGCTGCAAGTGTACTGTATCTACCTCCAACCTTACATGGTGCAGCCCCCCAATCCCCTCCCCTCCTGAGAATGCTCAGTGTATACCGTAACCTGCGATATTTGAGGCATTCCTTACCTGGTCTGGGCCCGCCACTGATCTGTAGGTCTGCAGTGGCCTCCAGAGGTCCGGTGCTGCACGTGTATCTACCTCCATCAAGGGTCATCAGGTCATTGATGTAGAGCCTGGATGCACGCTCACTCTCTCGGACGGTGTACATGCGACCAAGGCCAGCTGGAAAGACAGAATTTTTTATATTTTTTTTAAACTGGCCTGTAAATGCCTACCGAAAAATATGAGGTGTCAGCCATAATGTGTTCACCTAATTACATTTAACAATTTACCTCATTTGATCTTTGACATACTTATGTGACCTTTGACCCCAATATAACATTGAGATCCCTATTAGGCATCTACCATCCAAGTTTGGTTGCAAATGGGCTTGTGGTAAGAAAGCAAGTAAACAACAGACCCCAGTAGAAATTCACAGGTAAATTTTAATATTTGACCTCATTTGACTTTTGGCCTACTTACATGACCTTTGAGCCCTAAATAATAATAAGGTGCTCCCTATTTTTTCAAAGTAATGAAAATAACAGGGATTTTACCATAATTTGAAAATTTGGAGTGCAAAAATATGTTTTTGGTCTTCGGCCCCCTGCCCCCGCTTGTCAGGTGACATTTGTGCAAAAATTTTCCAGAGAGTTTTTGCCCCTCCAAAGATTTTACCCTGGCCCCGCCCCTGGTTACAGGAGGTAAATGGTTGCAAAGCTATTCAAGGTTTATAAGTGTTACGGATGGACGCAGCTAAGGATTCTCAGTATGGCTCCACCTCTGTAGCTTGACAAATATGATGTTCCTCAAAGAAAATCAAATACACACACACACACACACACACACATGTATTAAGAGGCAAGCACATACAAACATACAACATTAACACACAACAGAGATGTCACATTTAGCAATTGGGCTGGCTGTTATTGTTCAACGAGAAATGACACAGTGATTTTCATTTGGTTGATTGTGAAGAAAATATAAACCGATCAATTTATGTTTTCTAGTGAAAACGTCTGCAGATAATATAAATTTTCTTCATTTATACAAGCCAAAAATGTGCACTTTTTGGGACAGAGGTATAGGTATATAAACCCTTTTGTGTATTGAATGTGGGACTGAATAGTTTGTTATATTATCTGGGCTTCTGTAGAAGCCTTTCATCTCTAGTGGGTCACAATTACCTTGTTGGATGGATGGAATCACCTGGTTGTCAGGGTCCCGCCAGACGGGATTGACATAGACACTATTATCTGACACGTGGCATCGGAAATCCAGGTTGCCTCCAAGTCGTGGTGGTTGGTCAGTGGACGGCCTGATGAAGATGCGGTAGGTCCCTGGTGGTGACTGCATGACAATAGATGATGAAAAAACACCAGGGATGTAGTTGAGGCCGGATTTTGCCGGCCTTGGTCTCAGCTTCGGACCGAGTCACGTGTACAAAGTCTATGGGAAAAATATTTTACCCATAGTCAAGACCAAGGCCGGCAAAATCCGGCCTCGGACCAAGTCATGTGTACAAAGTCTATGGGAAAATATTTTTCCAGCGGCCTCGTGACTCGGAACGGCCAGCCTCGACTACATTCCTGAAAAACACCACATTCAAATATGGTCACAGAGCATGATCACACCAAATTTATATGCATACCGCATTTTGTTACAATGAAAAAATATTTTAAACTCAACCCATGGTTATAAACTCTGCAGTAAACAAGACACATAAATATTGCATATCCCTCAAATTAGAACAAAAGTGGCATGAGGAGCTGGATCATTTCTTGTGCAGCCCCTATAATATACGGAGTTGAGTCCACTGGGTCTACAATCCCCAATACGTTTTCAGACAAAACTCGTCCTACATAATTTTATAATGACAGTTTTGTACTGTAACTAACTACGGGAGAAAAATAAATTAACTTTTATCCAAACACGGGAAAGCTAGAAAGGATATGCCTGCACATTCACATCTTCAGAAAATTCAAAGAAAGAGTAGGTATTTGTGAATGTCAATCCATTTTTTTTTTTTTTGCAAATGAATGAATTTGAAAGAACTCACCTCCAACTTGACACTGCTCGCCACTGAAACCAATCGGACAGACACAGGCACCATTGATGCAGGTACCGCCATTTTGACACGGCCTGATGCAGGTTGGAACGACTGCAGACAAGAAATGTGACAAGTGTAACGAGGTGCAGAGGAGAATAATGAGAATATCATGGAGGAAACATGATATTAACTCTTTGTGTGCGGGACCGTGAAACCCGTGCGTGCGGAGTTATTTTTAAGAGCGCTAAGTAACGGGAAAGGAAATTTAATGGCTGACTTCGACTGGCTATAACTTTTCACAACATCGTTTTTAGGGAAAAAAATGTTGTACAGCAAAGTTGAAGTACATTTTGCAGACTTTCTGATTGCACAAAGGCTATTTGGAAATCTACATCTGGATTTTATAAAGTAATGCCTAATTCCAACCAATATACATGTAGTTCTTAGTGTCCTACTTGATAATATACGACTCCATTCAAATAATTCAAGAGGGTAAACCAAATCTACATTATAGAAACCTGATTTGCTACAAATTAGAGATGAGTCACCAGAGCTCAATAAATAGAGATAATGAAGAGACCATCAGTGAATAGAGTGTCTTATTGTAATTGACTTTGAGTATTCTTTTCAAAGTTCACTTCCTTCTAATCCAGCGTTCTTTTGTATAACAGGGCCTTGATTGTATTTATTGATTTTTATGGTTCTTTTAGAATCTTACACAATACCCCGTACTTGAGGAATGTAAACAACACAAAACGAATACCATTACCATTGGGAAAATCAGTATAAATTGGGTGAATACAATCATTTCTACGTTTGAGCGTGAAATGCGAATCCCGCACGCTGCCGGGTGAGCATGAGTGCGAACTACGCATGTAAAGAGTTAACCCATTCAACAAACGTCAGCAATTTATCACTGATTGGAGAAATCTAAAGGTTGGCTGTAGTGTTGCATGACAAGGTCGCCGAAAGTCAGGCTCGCGACTACCTATGCGGAGTCGCAACTCTGACTCTAGAAATGCAAGAATTGACGCCATTAATCACATAATGTAAGCCGTAAAGACTAGTCAAACATCAATTACATGCGTGGGACTAAGACAGACAGTCAATTTTGAGCGATCGTAATCATAGTTGAAACAACAGAAGTTCAGAAATAATTTCAAAACGGACTTACCATTGGTGTAAAAGTTGAACAACACTGGACTGCCTGACTCATCAAAACACGGACTGACCTGACGTTACCGATGTACGCAGCTCGATGTGTGTTAATCATACCATATTAATTCATACATTTTTTAAATCATAAGTTCCTCTCCCTGTAGCTGTTTTGGCGATCTTCTCCTATGGAGAAATTTCGCGCAGACGTAAAACTAACAGAAATGTACTAAATGATAGGGCCTTGCTGAGGGTAAGTGTCACACAGTACTCCTTATTTACCCTATCTTTATTGCTATGTACCATAATTCTCATAATACTAACAATCAGCGTGTTTCTATTGAAGCTAGTTTTCCAGAATGAACCGGCTAATGGAGTAGAAGAGCCTAATGGAAATAGACCTTCTCCACCATTAGCCGTCTTTTTAGTGGTGAAAGTTTAGCTGCTAATTATCCTTTTTGTAGGATAGTAGTGGCGAGCGATACCATAAGATACCGTAAGAAACAGCCCGGATATCAACAAAACCATGTGATCGGAAAAAATGACCCCTGGCTGCACACACATGTGTTTGATTGAGCATAAATTTGACCTTGGTCGTCGCACAATACCTTGCGGCAAGACAGGTCAACGGACTTTTAGCCGACAATCTACAATCGATCGAACTTTGCGGAAAATGCAATCTGAAACGCACCTCTCATCGCTATTAGCTGGTTAAATTTTTACCGGATAAATACAATATGCTCAATAGAAACTTATTCCTGTTGGTTGCTGGCGGACACATCTTCCTTTAAACACTGTTTCACTGATTGCTGAAAATGCAGTTACAACATTAATCATGTTAACAGAAATTAGGTGGCTAATTTGGGGGATTTTAAAACCTTTGTTTGTACAAGGACAGGTCTTGAAAGGAAAATATGGGGTTGTGTTTACCTCACTGATGAAATTTACTCACCTGGAATTCTTATCGTGAAGGAAGTTGAGAGCGGTCCGACAGAACAGGTGTACGTTCCAGAGTCCGAAACCTGGATGTCGTCGATAACGAGGTTAGACACGTATGGCGAGGCGTTCTCTGTGTACACGCGCTGGGTACCAACTAAGATGTGCAAGAAGAAAAAGTCAGATTACCAAGCTTGTCGAGATAACAGTATTTTGACTGCAAGACGATATGTCGACAGAGATTTTATCTTACCGACAACAACACACAGGGTATCAAAGTAATAAATCAGGACCTAACAATGTCATCTCCGCACGCAGTCACTTCTCAGAGCAAGCATTTTTTTTCTTTTTCACACTTGCAGAAGGTTATAGAACCTGAGAACCGTTGTTCTGAGTGTAATCTACACCATAAGAATCTTGGTTCCCCAGAAATTGACGATGTGGTTAAGCCCTGGCATGCTGTGAGCCAGGCAATTGAAAGTCCAAAGTTCAACATTCCACAAGCTGCTTTCAATAGCGATGTCAGTCATCATTGGGGCCCCCTGGCTGGCTAAATATCCCCTGTAGTATGTAGCCACAATACAGGTGTATTTAAACATGTATAGGTACGGTGGTGTAAGACTGTCTTATGAATTCAATGTCCCAATTTATCTGACCATTGTTGTGTCAACAGCTGTGTCTGTCGGCTAAATATTTGAGGTGACACGTCAAAAGAGAAATTTCTATTTGACGACGGCACTATACCAATTTGAATATTGGAAGAGAGAATCCATTTTGCCACTTGAGATTTGGGAGTTGATCCCCATATGATATTTTATGCTTTGTTATTGTTGTTGTAATCATACAATACAACCAATTCTTATATAGCACATTACCAATTGTAAGAACTGATCAATGCACTTTACAACTTATACAATTACATAATAATAGTCATTAAGTTTTATTTAAAGAAAGAACAGGTGTGATACATTTACAGACATGTGTAGAGAATTATCCAGGACTGTGGAGCAACTTCACGGTGCAACTTCACAAGTTTCAATCTAGATATTGTATGTCAATTTTTTCATAAGTCATTTTGTTTTATGTTCAAATGAATAAATGAAATTATTGACACGAAAATAGGGAAGAGATTACAGGTATTTACAGAAGTTTATAAACCTGTAACACTAACACATCAAGGTACAATTTTACTTTACCCTTACTGAACTGGGGGGAGGAGGCTGGCCCCCCCTCCCCTCGAAGTTTCACGCGATATATCTGTAACGTGAAAAGCTCTCACCACGACGTTTCATCACTTTTTTCCTTTGAATCTCCTGCACCTTTTAAGACCATTGTCGCAATGTCTCAGTAGATGGTTCCGGAGTTATGCATAAGTTTGTATGTGCATGTTGTACCAAAAATTGCTCAAAAACGTGATTTCATGTAAAATTTCACTACAAATTGTGGTTTCAACCAAAAATCATAAATGTATGAATATTTTAGCTATTACTGATTCAAATTGATTAATTTTATGCTATTTATGATCACAACAGTGTCACAGACAAATATCTTCGAAAAAAACAATAAAAAACCAACCAAAGGTAAAAAAAAAACATAAAAAAATTGAAAAAAATAATAAAATACATAGGAAATAAGTTTAGATATCGTAAATTGGTAGTTCATTTGCTAAAAACACTACAAAGAACATCTATACCAAAAATTGGCACATTTGGAGCTTTCTTTAGTGGCTAACAGCACATTAATCACACATAATTTAGCATAATCAATGAAAGAGCATTATTTTTCAAAAAAATTAGAAAATACTCTAGTGACAGGATGCTTACATCAACATCAAAGGAAAAGTCTTAGCTTTTAAATGTCATTTGTTCTGTTCAATTTGCTTGTTTTAATCTCAAGATATGCAATAAACAACAAAAGAGTGGAATCACAATTGTGTCACTTTTACAAGGGACTGTAGTAAAAGTGGCACAATTGCAATTTTACCCTTTCATATTCAAATTTACATATTTCAAGATTAAGACAAGCAAATTGAACAAGACTAACGATATTTGAAAGCTTAGACTATGCTCTTGACGTTGATGTAAGCATCATGTCACAAGAGTATTTCAAATTGCCAAAGAGGGCGGTTTTCACTTGCACAATTTTTTGAGACACACTGTTTACACAACACCATGCTGGAAAGGGCAGATTACTCACAATAGGAAAATTATGATAAATGTATTTTTTAAATTTAAAATTCAAGAAATAAATGAATGGCATTCACAAAGTCAAAAAATGAAATGTGATCCAAAAGCGTAAAGAGGCTAAACTAGACTTCACTTTGAGTAGCATGTTTAAGGTATTTGGAAATATCCACAGATAGAAATTTCGTTTTGTTGAAAAATAAGTGACTGAAGTTGGTGTATATTTTTAATTGGATCAAATCTGGGCAAAAAGAGTCTTGTGTGCAAATTTTAAACACAGCCTTTTAGACAGGTCACTTACTGACTCCACGAGGGCTGACTGGCAAGCCGTTGGGCAGTCGCCACACTGGGCTAGTGTACTGGCCCTCAGAGTTCAGCCGGCAAGTGAAATTAATCCTCTGGCCAACAGTTGGAGTGGTGTCTGACGGAGGGATGATGCGGATGGCGAAGGGTGTGACTGGAGGAAAGAAGGCATAAGAGGGTTAGAACATTGGTTTTGCCCAAACTCCTTATAAAGCCACAGGCTAAATATGACCACAGTTTAAAAAAATGTGAGCTACATAATCTTCCATGCTCCAAGTGTCTTTGATATGGTCTCAAAATGAAGCCCTGAAAAAATTGAATTTCAAAATGATTATTTAGTGCTTTAAAAAAGTGAAAATCGCAAGTTGATTCACCTGCCCATTTCCTCCCATAGACTTACTGTGTGTACATCTTGGCTATTTTGTACTCGGCCTGAGTACCAATTGTCTATTTATTCATATCTTGCCAGTGGCAGCATAAATTCTGAACTTTTGTATTCTAGGGTGTTCATTTGTCCATTCAAACACCATTATGTAGCTCAGATAGTGTAGTTTGACAATTTTTTTAATTTGAAGCTCCACAATGTTAACCTGTGTCTTTAATAATGAACTACTTATAAAAATTAACCATGGTAATACATCTCTGTTCTGTGTTGGACTGTGTGTGGTAGACATTGCAGTGTTATTTCTCTTACGGTAGATTGCAGCCACTAAGTTTTACTTTTCTTTTTTTGTGACATGTAACAAATTTTATGTAGTTTTATCATGTCATGTGATCTTTCTGAATGAAAAGAATAAAAGTACAGTTGATTTTGAATTCAAAATATATTATAAGAAGCCTACTGCAAGTTTTCAATAGGCCCCTAGGGGCACATGGAGGACACTGGAAATTCATGGTGGCACATGCCCAATTGCTACAACATCTGATGTTGTGATGGCCTAGTGGTTAGAGCCTCCGCCTCTCATCTGGAAGGTCACAGGTTTGAGCCCCAGCTAAGTCAGACCAAAGGCTTTTTAAAATGTTACCTTCTGCTTTTTAGCCAGACGCTCGGCATTCTAGAACAGAGAAGGGTAATAATAACATTTATGTTATGCAAGGCCCGCTGGAGAACAGTCTGTTGGACTGAAGTGACAACCCCAGGTAAACAAAAATATATATTATATTATTTCATCCGTTAAAAATCATGAAATGTACTGGACAAGATGTGAATAATTGGGTTAAAAGTTTGTGAATGATACCTTCATTATCACATTGTGGTCCTGTAAATTCTTGTGGACATACACACGTCCCGTCCATACAAGTTCCTCCATTACGGCAGGGCAGAGGACACTGAGGAGGAGGGCCACCTGACATGAGATAAAGAGACAGGGAAAATAGGAAGTTGTTTAGAGAAAGAACTATCATAGAAAAGTAAATTGCAAATCCCTCAATGAAAATGATCATATTGAGCTAAAAAGAATCCACAGTACTAGTTGATGATGGAAAATCTTTCATCAAAATTCCACATTTCATTGGTTCCAAGGTGAAAGTATATTACATTTGCATTATAATGTGGGACTAATTCACTGCAAATATAATAAATAGTTGTAGGATTGATAGTTTAAACAGGTGAAGTTTCCATCTTTGACCCCACAATTCTGTAAAACCAGAAATTTTCGCGAGCATTTAACTTTCACGAATTTCACGAGGAGTCGAGATTCGTGAAAGTAAAATGCACACAAAAGTTTGTTTCTACACATTTTTTTGAATGCCCAAAACAATACAAGACCAAATACTTTTTCTGTACAAGTCAAATGACGTGAGATTATAGAGTAATAGTGCGCGATTACTTACAATGGTCGCACTGCACTTCTTGATAAAAAGGTGTTTCAAATATTTTCTGTAGCTGTTGTGATAATTTATAACACACCCAAATATTTCTGCCTAGCAATTTAGCTATACATGTATTGTATTATTTTCATGGCCTGTGATTCGCAAAAGATTTATGCACGCAAAATGGCCGTCGGCTCCT
Source organism: Eucidaris tribuloides (assembly GCA_001188425.1). Lineage (NCBI taxonomy): Eukaryota > Metazoa > Echinodermata > Echinoidea > Cidaroida > Cidaridae > Eucidaris > Eucidaris tribuloides. The sequence goes on along the minus strand of JZLH01S0091469.1, from coordinate 4,227 downwards.
TTCCGCGAAAGTATAGTGTTTTACAGTAATTAACATTGTCCCACATATTGATTTCTGTGTTAGTACTTTGTCAGCAATGGGGATTTATGTAGAGGATTTGTCAAAAACGAAGTGTTCTGTTGTTTTCAACTAGTCTCTCATGTACTATAGTGACATTTTCAGAATAACATCTGTTCACAGAAGGTTTGAAAGTAGTTGATATTAAAATTATGTTGTTCTGCAAGAACTCAATTTTGTCTTTTAACTTTTTGTGGAGGTCACATAAAACTTTCCATAGTTATGCATAAATATTCATAACCATGTGTAATCGGAACATATCCTCTTAACTTGTCCAGGCAGTGACCTTTTCTGCACTAGCAATGTCTCCCTACTCTGTTGGCACAAATTTGGATTGTCTTATATATCATGTTGGCACAAATTTTGATTTTCTTATATATATCATGAAAATATGCCTTCACAAAGTTACTCCTAAATGGCAGTAGACTCATATCCCATTCACATAAATACAGATACTACAGATATTCACATAAACTTGCAAAGAAATTTGTATGTAACCATCAAAGTAAATGGTCTTTAATTGTACAAAGAAGAACCAGCTCTACTAATGGTCTATAAATTGTTGTTAAATTGACAAGATATCAATTTAATTATGCAATTATTAGCCAAGTGGTACAAACAGATAACTTGTTTGCTACATGGAAAGACATTATATTTGTAAGAATTGAACCCCCCCCCCCCACACGCACACACACAAATATACATGTATGAATACATTAACTCTAAATGTGCCAAAGTTGCAGATTTGCACCAAATATAACACATAGGCCTAAAATCCACAAAGGTTTAGATCCTCTGACACGTTAAGAGTTAAGTAAGTTGTGTGCTCATGTGTTCATGACTGTTTCATGTATGAATAAAATTGATATTATTTTGAAGTCAATCAAAGCATGTGATATTTATTTGAAAGGTAAACTACAATACAACTACTGTAGAAGCTGAATATTTGATAGTGGTCGATTTTCATAAATTTTGCAACTAAACTACTGTAACAACTTTCACTTATGCCTGTATAAATCTTGAATTAAAATGCAATAAAATCATGAGTATAAACTCTTGTGAATTCCCCATCTGGAAGCAAAATTATGAAAACATAACTGAAATACAGCAGCCAACCTGTCTTTAGTGGCCACTTTTGATTCCCACGGACATAAATCATAAGTTAAAGAAGCAAGACCAATTATATTTTCAACAAAGTTAGAAAATAAAATGGGCTTTCTAAATCTGAATGTTTAATGCAGAATGATGCTTGATTTTGGATTTAATTTAGCAGTCTATCAGAGGGGCATTTTAAAAAAAATTGGGGGGGGAGGGGGGGGGGGTAGGACATGCTGTACAGTATACATACTATTCCCACCTGTCAGTGTAATGGTGGCTGTGGCTGAGTGTGGTCCAGCATAACAGGTGTACGTCCCTGCATCCTCCAGCCTCAAGCTTCTGATGACCAGCCGGGTCAAATAGGGACCAACCTCCTGGGTGCTGAGATGCTGTGAAGCTCCTGACAGAAACAAAGAGAGGCAATGAGTGATTTAAAGTTTTGGATTAGTGTTAGTTTTATCTTAAAGTGTACCAATAACTTAGATATCAAATTTGTGTACAACGAGAATACACAAACAAGGACAACGCCAAAGCGTAGCATCCCCTCGCAGGGTACAACAGCCTATATATGCATATTAAACGAGCTGTAAACTTTGCATCTTGAGAATTCAAAATTATACTTTGGCTGTATTTTCATACTACTTACCTTCATAACAAATTTCATTAAAATCTGTCTAACATTAACCTACATATATGTACACCAAAATCACACTGTATTTTGATTTCATGTACCTACATACTATATCTCATGAAAATCTGTCACACACTACAAAAGTTATCGAATGGAAACTTGTTATACAACTATTTTCACATTAATAAGCTAAGACCTTTGAACTTTGAGCTACACACTCCAAAATCTAACTTGGGCTGTATTGTGATATCATGTACCTTCATACCATATCTAATAAAAAATTCGTTGAAAAGTACTGAAGTTATTGAGCAGAAACCAGTGAAATAGCTATTTGGGCAGTAAATGAGCTATGACCTTTGACCTTTGAGCTACACCCCCCAAAATCAAACTTGGGTTGTATTTTGATATTATGTTCCTACATACCATATTTCATGGGAATCCATCAAACATTACTACAGTTATCGAACAGAAATCAGTGTTATGGACAGATGGACGGATGGATGGACAGAGGAACGGACGGATGGATGGCACTATATCCCTCTCCGACTTCGTCGAGCGAGGGGATAATGACTGCAATTCACTGTCTTTAAGCCCTGAAGTATTCCACATTTTGATAAATCAGATCATAATGTGTACAATATTTCAGCACTTGTGCTCCGCGCGTTCAAGTTCTGCTCCATAAGCACCAATTACTATGCTTGCACGTTCTGGCTATATGCATACGTTTTTGCTCAACTATCGAAGTTCGTTATCGATATTGATCAATGCACTGGGTGTGTGTATCAATGATCAAGACGTACATGGACAAATTATCAATACTGCAATTGATAGATCGATATAATCGGTTGATTGACTAGTCTAATTCAAGTCGTTTTTGTTCTTACTTACTGTTTGAAATTTACATTCAAACCCCACTATGCAAAAATCAGAGTGATCTCAAGTTCTAAATACTTTATTAGAGTGCATGCCACAAACATATTCTGCATACATGTACATGTATATAGCAAACAAATTATCCAGTGTATTGGTACACTTTAACAAAAACACAGGAATTAATCCGAAACTTGAAATCAATCTGTGTTAGCAAGTTGACCCCAAAATTATGATGCATTTCCGGAAGTTGGTGTTGTAGATGGTGTTGAAAATCGTCTGCAAGCTGGGTTACTGGTGTTAGTGATTTGCACGTATTTGTCACATTCACTACCACTAGCCCCTATGAATTAAGGAAATCACCATTTCAAGTTCGTTATTAGTGTTGGTGTTATTTTTGTTTCGGCTTACCCAGGTGGGATGGGCAGTTGTATGAGCTCGGTTTAACGGTTCTTGATGTCTACTAACACTAACAATAACACTAGTCCAAAACTTAAAATCACCCAATGATGATGTCGTCATATTATTTCACATATGTCAACATTTGAGAAATCTTGTGGGGAAGATATCGTGTGAAGCCACTGTTCATGCCATGCCATGTAGGTCTCTTTTTACCTCCATGGACAGTGCCTTACACATAGATTACCTCACATTCCTTCCAGTGCCTGACACATACCAACACAACCATCTGGTTTTACTTAATACACATGGACGTACTGTAGGTCCATGACATACCCAGGGAGAGATTTGGAACATTGTGCCCAGGACATGCACTTCACTACTATTGTTTTTTGTGAATTTTTCAAAATCTAGATTAATTTCTGATCTTCAAATTTCACAGGCAAGTCCTTTATAAATAGCCTAAGGACATGGATAATGTTTTGCTGTGTTATGGGAGGGTTGCAAATTAGATTCCCTACTCGTAACGAGTTAAAACATATTTTTCTTTTTTTTCTTTTTTTTAGGGTGGGGGTGTATTGTGGGGTGGGGGGGCTATACAGCAATATCATTTCCTTGATTTTAGTATAAAACTAACACAATTATACAAAAGTAAATAAAGACAGATACCTTGTGTGATGGCTAGGATGGGTGAGCCGTTGGGTCCCCTCCATTGTGGCCGGCCAGAGGTGGTGCCCAGGGGGACCTCACAGAGGAAGGTCACATCCTGACCAACCAGAAACTGGGTCGTGTCGGGAGCACGAATTCTGACGTGAAATGGAGGTGCTGTTTGGAAACAATACAGCAAATATTATAAAAAAGAGCATGACATGAATTTTGGTTTAGATTCATTTATTTGGGAACTGCATGAGAGATTTGAAATCATTGAATGTTTAATTTCAATAGAATTTAAGAACAAAAATTAGGAGTGATCAGTAGTGATCACGTTATCCACTAGTATATCGTACTTACCTACCGAATCCATAACTTATGCTATTCGCCCCTCGAAAACTAACTTGTCAACCCCCCTTTTCCGCCATGGAATGGCCCAACCCACCATGCTCCATTCCCCCAGAATGCACCTCCTCTCGTCGAGCGCCGGACGTTGGAGCGAAGGGGCAGGAAGGGCGGGC
>JZLH01S0091452.1:348-14324 GCA_001188425.1 Eucidaris tribuloides | reverse complement strand
GTGCAGTCATTCATTATCATTATATACATATATATGATCAGACAAACTCTAACTACTTCTTTTGTCGTCTCTGCATTATTTGGGAGTTTCAGTTTTTTCCCCTGTTTGCTTTGTCGATTTACATTTCATTCGGTATGTTGAACAACGTAGCAAACATCGTGATTAAGTCAGAATTCTTATCGTCATCAGGACCTCATTTAGAGTTTCTATTTTCCTTAAATCGTATTCAGCAAACAGCGGGTTTTTTGGTTAAAAACACCCTCTCCACCAACATTTTGGACCACAGCCACCATTTTCGTAAATCTTATTTCTTATGACATCAATAAACCGAAAAGTCACAATAACATATTAAACATTTTAAGGTATTGGGCAGAAATGTATATTTTTATTGATTTTCTCAATTTTGACCAAATTTTTGTGGTAAAAACACCCCAGATTACTTTTTGACGTTAAATTTGCTACCAACACGCTTAGAAACTGTTACGGCAGCATTTCAAATATCGATCAATACATACGGCAAACAAATCTGCGGGGTGCTGGTCCCCCTTTTAAAAAAAAATCACATGTTTTCTTAATTTTTAGCCAAAAAAGGCACTCCCCCCCCCCCCCCGCAGAAACCTTTCTTGTTACATTGTTTACAACAAGTACCATCTGGCGTCTTCAGACAATGTAAGAAATATAGATTCATCACAAAAATTGCACCATCACATCAAATTGTACGGTTTGGACATTAAAATGGGGAAAAATCGTGATTTTTCTCGCATGAAGTCCATTTAGGGGTAAAAAAAAATCACCCCTGCCACCAACATTTTTGACCACAATCACCATTTTTGTAAATCCCGTATAATTATTCTCCCAATAAAACTGATTGTCCTTTGTTCACGGTGGGGAGGCGTTACTCGAAAATAATAGCACATTTTAAGTGTTGGCCGCTTCATTAACTTCAGAATGATTTTGTTTTTATTTCTATAGGCTTATACATTAATAGTTTTCTGTAATGTCAAGTCACTTTCTAAAAGTAATCTTCATACTCTGAAAAAGGCCCATAAATCCACTCAATGCATGCAAATGTTCAGATGATCTGAAACCTGATCAATTTGAATATAACGTAGTGCGTAAACTGTGACGTAAGGCATATTTTTATTAAGTCAGAATTGTTCTCCTCCACATCAGTACCCCACTTACACTCACTATTTTCCTAACATCGAAATAAACAAAACATAGCATGGCAAATGTCTTTCATCTTCTCAAAATCATATCAGATTTTGCTTTTGTTTAAAAAAAATTGTCAAATTTTGATATCTGAACTACATAGCAGTGTTCATATGGACAAATAAACACCGTAGAATAAAAAAGTTTGGAAAGTTACACTGCCACTGGCAAGTTATGCATGAATAAACAATTAAAACTCGGGGCGAGTTTAAATAGCGTAGGTGTACACACAGTAAGTCTATGGGAGAAAATGGGCAGGTGAATCCGATCAACTTACGATTTTCACTTTTTTAAAGCACTAAATGATCATTTTGAAATACAATTTTTTTCAGTGAACGTCATTTTTAGACCTTATCAAAGACAATGTAGCATGCGGAATCATGAAAGCTCAGATTTTTTAACTGTGGTAAAGTTAGCCAATACCTTTAATGATTGACAAAAATGTGCTTTCAGTATTGAACATTACTCTGCGCAAGTTGGACTCAGGAACAAATCCCGTAGGCTGCAGGGTGTAGGTAGATGAATTTCCACAGAGAGTATAATTTTCAGCACTCGTGTAAGTAGCAGACCATACCCTTAACGCTATCACCGGGAGTGCAATCCGACATAAGCGGCAGTCGTAAAGTCAGGACGGTACGTTAGCTGAATTGAATGTAAAGAAGCAAGATGTTTTAGGAATTGTCAAAACGTATTTATTGCCAACCGTAGTCTTTTTCTACACTTTCTTTCATTTATCTTAGTTCTTTATGTGCAGCTTATGAGCGGTGCCCTTTACTTAACTGTTTAGATTCAGTATGTTTCTTCACTAAACGTTCACTTTCTCTATTTTTTCTAAGCGGATTGTGATATCTTTAAAACCGGAATGCCCAAATATGTCATAAAACAAGACTACTTAAATAATTTAAACATAGTATTATTCAGTCACTGGGTGTGAACTCGGAACTAACCCCCGCCCTTTATAAATATGTGACGCAGATTTCAGTTATTAGTTTCAAACAAAAGTAATCAGACACATGTCTGCTATTTTCTGTTCAAATGCCGAGAGAAGCGTCATGTTAAAAGATATCAAAGTTTTAAACCCAAACGTGTGTCCTGGTTTGTTTTGTCGATTTACACTTCATTCGGTTGCTGACTGACGTAGCAAACATCGTGATTAAGTCAGAATCTTTGTCGGCATCAGGACCTTATTTAGAGTTTCTTATTTTCCTTAAATCGCATTCAGCAAACAGCGGGGGTTTGGTCAAAAACACCCCTGCCACCAATATTTTGGACCACAACCACCATTTTCGTAAATCTTATCTCTTATACATCAATAAACCGAAAGGTCACAAGAACATATAACATGTAAGGTATTGGCGCAGAAATGTATATTTTCATTGATTTTCTCAATTTTGACGCAATTTGCCCTTTTTGTGGTAAAAACACCCCAGATTACTTTTTGATGTTAAATTTGCTACCAACACGTTTAGAAACTGTGACGGCAGTTTTTCAAATATCGATCAATACATACGGCAAACAAATCTGCGGGGTGTTGGTCCCCCTTTTAAAAAAAAATCACATGTTTCTTAATTTTTTACCAAAAAGGCCACCCCCCCCCCCCCCCCACAGAAACCTTTCTTGTTACATTGTTACAACAAGACCATCTGGCGTCTTCAAAACAATTAAGAAATATAGATTCATCACAAAAATTGCACCATCACATCAAATTGTACGGTTGGGCATTAAATGGGGAAAAATCGTGATTTTTCTCGCCATGAAGTCCATTTAGGGGTAAAAAAATCACCCCTGCCACCAACATTTTTGACCACAATCACCATTTTTGTAAATCCCATATAATTATTCTCCGAATAAAACTGATTGTCCTTTGTTCACGGTGGGGAGGCGTTACTCGAAAATAATAGCACATTTAAGTGTTGGCCGTTTCATTAACTTCAGAATGATTTTGTGTTTATTTCCTATAGGCCTATACATCAATAGTTTTCTGTAATGTCAAGTCACTTTCTAAAAGTAATCTTCATACTCTGAAAAAGCCCATAAACCACTCAATGCATGCAAATGTTCAGATGATCTGAAACCTGATCAATTTGAATATAACGTATTACGTAAAGTGTGACGTAAGGCATATTTTCATTAAGTCAGAATTGTTCTCCCTCTACATCAGTACCCCACTTACACTCGCTATTTTCCTAACATCGAAATAAACAAAACATAGCATTGGCAAATGTCTCTCATCTACTCAAAATCATATCAGATTTTGCTTTGTTAAAAAAATTGTCAAATTTTGATATCTGAACTACATAGCATTAGCGTAGCCAAAGGGGGCAGAGGGGGCAGTTGCCCCCCCCCCCCCACATAATCCTTTTCGGATTTCGTCGTACACGAAGACTCCGTCGGTGCATGCGACCGACAAAAAATGATTTTGTAACGACGAAATATCTCAAAAACCAACAAAAATATTGAAAGAAATTGCATTATTTTAAATTGAAATCTTTTTTTTCAAGCTCGCTCGCTTCCGCCGCTCCGCATAAGTGATTTTCTTCATGTCGGGTGTTTTTCAGTAACCAGCAAACGCTTGTCAGTACTTGCATATGATGACATTAGTACAATCAACTTGGTCAAATTGTACTACATCGACAGCGTTCCAAATCAACCGACCCGAGCATAGTGTTGTACCGACAAAATGTTTACAGGCCTACAACATTAGGCCTAAACTGTTGAAAGATTCAACATTTCAGCAACGTGTACATTTAGTAAAACATCTTGGGGAAAAAAGAATAGAACACTATTTGATACCGGGGCACACTAGCTCCACCATGTAAAGTGGATGCAAATATTTTGCCCTTCGGCCAGTTCCTCTTTCGCCAGCCAAATCAAAAGCCACAAATTGCCTTTAATTTGCACACACATTCCTATTCTCATAGACTTCGAAAAATGTTCTTCCCAAGCAATGTTGAATAACAAAACTTGTTGCATGATTATACTTATGTGTTCATATTAAATTACAGTACTGCTGAGTGCTGATATCAATCAGAAGGCTTTGTTACGGTTGTAGAAATTCAACTTTCTTTGACTTGAAAATCTATTGATGTCTGAAGTGCTCGTTCGCTTCGCTCACTCGCGCTTACATTACCATTATTAGTAGAAGAAGCATCTTATATTTGTATCAGTAGCGGATCTATAGGGGTGGGGTTAGGGGGTTTAACCCCCCCCCCCCTTGAGCTGCCAAGTGAAAAATTTGTATGGTATTATCATGTTAGTAGATGTCGGGAAAACCAAAATGAGCCTATTGCAAAATTTGTTTACAAAACAGCGCAAAACACTACAAAACCATTAAAATTAACATGAAAATACTATCAAACATACGCAATTTTCAAATTTTTGGGGCGCTTCGCGCGCAAACATATACAGTTTTCAAATTTTCGGCGCGCTTCGCGAGCAAACAAACACATATTGCAAATTTACGGCGCGCTTCGCGCGCAAACATATGCAATTTTCAAATTTTCTCCCATCACCATTCGCTCAAAAAAAAAACAACCTAGACCCGCCCCTGTGTATCAATTGTACACTATCTTCGTAAAATCATTAAACTGTTATCATTACACAACATGAATAGCCTATGTCGGTACGTCGGGATATTGTCGGTACATTCGGGTGCCTTCGCCCCCCCCCCCCCCCCATGGCAAAAAGCTGGCTACGCTACTGCTACATAGTAGTGTTCATATGGACAAATAAACACCCTAGAATAAAAAAGTTTGGAAAGTTACACTGCCAATGGCAAGTTATGCATGAATAAACAATTAAAACTCGGGGCGAGTTTAAATAGCGTAGGTGTACACACAGTAAGTCTATGGGAGAAAATGGGCAGGTGAATCCGATCAACTTACGATTTTCACTTTTTTAAAGCACTAACTGATCATTTTGAAATACAATTTTTTCAGGGCGTCATTTTTAGACCTTATCAAAGACAATGGTAGCATGCGGAATCATGAAGCTCAGATTTTTTTAACTGTGGTAAATGTTAGCCAATACCTTTAATGATTGACAAAAATGTGCTTTCAGTATTGAACATTACCTGTGCAAGTTGGGACTTCAGGAACAAATCCCGTAGGTGTGCAGGTTATAGATGAATTTCCACAGAGAGTATAATTTTCAGCACATGTGTAAGTGCAGACCATACCTTCCTTAACGCTATCACCGGGAGTGCAATCCGACATAAGCGCAGTCGTAAAGTCAGGGACGGTACAGTTAGCTTGAATTGAATGTAAAGAAGCAAGATGTTTTAGTAATTTCAAAACGTATTATTATTGCTAACCGTAGTCTTCTTTCTACACCTTTCTTTTCATTTATTCTTAGTTTTTATGTGGCAGCTATTGAGCGGTGCCCTTTACTTTAACTGTTTTAGAGTTCTTGTATGTTTCTTCACTATATAAACGTTTCACTTTCTCTATTTGTTCTAAGCGGGATTGTGATATCTTTAAAACGGAATGACAAATATGTCATAAAACAGACTACTTCAATAATTTAACATAGTATTATTCAGTCACTGGTTGTGACTCTGGAACTAACCCCCGCCCCCTTAATAAATATGTGAGGCAAATTTTAGTTATTAGTTTCAACAAAAGTAATCAGACACATGTCTGCTATTTTCCTGTTCATATGCCGAGAGAAGCGTCATGTTAAAAGATATCAAAGTTTTAAACCCAAACGTGTGTCCTGGTTTGCTTTGTCGATTTATACTTCATTCGGTTTGCTGAGTGACGTCGCAAACATCGTGATTAAGTCGGAATTCTTGTCGGCATCAGGACCTCATTTAGAGTTTCTATTTTCCTTAAATCGTATTAAGTAAAGAGCGGGTTTTTCGTCAAAAACACCCCTGCCACCAATATTTTTGACCACAATCATCATTTTCGTAAATCCCGTATAATTATTCTCCGAATAAAACTGATTGTCCCTTTTTCACGGTGGGGAGGCGTTACTCGAACATAAAAGCACTTATTAAGTGTTGACCGCTTCACTATCTTCAGAATGATTTTTTTTATTCCTATAGGCCTATACATCAAAAGTTTTCTGTAATATCAAATCACTTTCTAAAAAGTAATCTTCATACTCTGAAAAAGGCCTATAAATCCACTCAATGCATGCCAATGCCCAGATGATTTGAAACCTTATGAATTCAAATATCATGTAGTGCGTAAAGTGTGACGTAAGGCATATTTTGATTAAGTCAGAAGTCTTCTCCTCAACATCAGTACCCCACTTACACTCACTATTTTCCTAACGTCGAAATAAACAAAACATAGCACGGCAAATGTCTTTCATCTTCTCAAAATCATATCAGTTTTTGCTTTTATTCAATAATTGACAAAAATGTGTTTTCAGTATTGTACATTACCTGCGCAAGTTGGGACTTCAGGAACAAATCGCGTAGATGTGCAGGTTATCGATGAATTTCCACAGAGAGTATAATTTTCAGCACATGTGTAATTGCAGACCGTACCCTCCTTAACGGTATTACCGGGAAAGCAATCCGACATAAGCGCAGTCGTAAAGTCAGGAACGTTACAGTTACCTAATTGAATTGAATTGAATGTAAGAACAAGATTTTTCAGTGAATTTCAAACGGTATCATTGTTGCTCACCTTAGTCTTCTATCTACAACTTTCTTTTCGTTTATCCATAGTTTTTTATCTGGCCACTATTGAGCAGTACCCTATACTTAAAATGTTTTAGAGTTCTTGTATGTTTCTTCACTAAACGTTTTACTTTCTCTATTTGTTTTAAGCGTGATCGTGATATGTTCAAAACGGCATGACAAATATGTCATAAAACAGACTTCTTAAATTATTTCACATAATAATGTTTACTCGATGGGTGTGAATCTTGAACTCCCCCCCCCCCGTCTTACAATATATTTGACACAAAGTTTAGTTACCAGTTTCAAAATAATAAGACACATATTTAAAAATTTTCTGTGCATTTGCCGAGAGAAGCGTCATATTAAAAGATATCAAAGTATCAAACCCGAACTTGTGTTCTCGTTTTATAATAATGCGACTTCACATTAATGTCTTATTCCTACATGCCGTCAAGTCACTTTCTAAAATGAGTCTTGTCTTCATGCTGTGGAAAAGAGCTTATGCATTCATTCATTACATACATAGATATGATCAGACAATTTCAAACTACTTCATTTTCGTCTCTGCATTATTCTCGAGTTCTTGTTTTTTCCCCTGATGTGTTTGTCGATTTACACATCATTTGGTGTGCTAAGTGTGACGTAGCACACATCGTGATTAAGTCAGAATTCTTCTTGGCATCTGGACCTTACATAGAGTTAGTATTTTCCTTAAATCGTCTTCACCAAACAGCTGTTTTGGGGTCAAAAACACCCCTGCCACCAAATTTTTGCCCACAATTTTTCTCTTATGACATAAATAAACCAAAAGGTATCACCAACATTCCAAATATTTTGCCATATTTGGCAAAAAGGTACATTTTTTGTGATTTTCTCACTTTTTGACCAAAATTGCCCTTTTGTGGTAAAAACACCCCAGATTACTTTTTGATGTTAAAATCGGTACCAACACGTTCACAAACTGTGCCCGCAGTTTTTCACAAACCTTGCACTCTCACATCAAATTGTACTGTTTGGGCATAAAAATTGAAAATTCATCATTTTTGTAACCAAAAAATGCGATTTCGGGGGTCAAAAAACACCCCTGCCACCAAAATTGTTCACACAAACCATCATTTTTGTATATGCCATATATTTATCCTGCGAATAAAACTGGTTGTGTTTTGTTCTACCTTGGGGAGGGGTTACTCGAAAACTATAGCACTTTTTATGGGCTGGCCGCTACACTAACTTCACAATGATTTTTTTTTTTTTTGGTAGTGCTATACAGTGCGTATCAAAAAAAACGGGACAGTTTTAAAAAGTCCATCAAAATTTTATTTCAAATTATGATGTCTATATTTTGATGTTAATAGATGCTCTGAAGTCTTATCTTTCAAATGCCATTAAAAAAATAAGTTTCGTTCATGCTTGAGCGAACACGGAACACTTTTGTCGGGGGCTCAAAAAAAGGCTTGCGCATAAATTGCAGAAAATAAGAAATATGATCATCAGACTTCTTGCTATTCAACAGACTTCCAGTGGCGTAGCTAAGATTTTTTTCCGCTGGGGGGTACTGGGGGCCCTTGAAATTTTGTAGGAGGCACCAAATCCTAGGTTATTTTTTCCCCTTCACCCCAGCCGCGGGGGGAGGGGGGGTGGCGGGGTAGTGATGAAAATTTATTTTTCTCCAAATCCCAGGTCCACATTGGCAGTAGCCAAAAACGCGCTCAGCGGGGGGGGGGGGAGGGAAGGTGGGGGATATGGGGGGAGGGAGTGACCAATTTTTATTTCCTCCCAATCCCAGGTCAAACATTTTTCCCGCTCAAATTTTTTTTTGTGGGGGGCATACAAAGTTTGTGGGGGGCATGTGCCCCCCCCCAAGGCTCCCCCCATAGCTACGCCCCTTCAGAATTCCTCTTAACTTTTTTCATTATCTTTGCCATTCCTTTCGAATTGTGCTTTCAAATATCATTTACAATCGAACATAATGAAAAGGTTAAGAGGAAGTCTGATGATCATATTTCTCATTTTCTACCATTTATGCACAAGCCTTTTTTTGAACCCCCGAGAAAAACGTTCCGTGTTCGCTCAAGCATGAACGAAACTTATTTTTTTAATGGCATTTGAAAGATAAGACTTCAGAGCATCTATTAACATCGAAATATAGACATCATAATTTGAAACAAAATTTTGACAGACTTTTCAAAACTGTCCCGTTTTTTTTTGATAGGCACTGTAGTCCTATACATCAATGGTTTTCTGTAATATCAAGTCACCTTCTGAAAGTAATCTTCATACTCTGAACAAGGCCTATAAATCCATTCAATGGGTAATTTCAAGTTTTGGATTAGTGTTATTGTTAGTGACTGCGACTCGGATTAATGGCCACTATCGATTTTGTAATCGATAGCGTAACACGAGTGTTAACACGAGCCTGACGTCACATCCCTTATTCGACGAACATGAAAACCGCGGAAACGTGAAGAAATGTTGTAATTTCTTTATGAAATTTAAACAATCGTACTACAAGTGTAATACTGTCGGAAAGGCACGTACTTCCCTCTTAATTTCATGTATTTGACTCATTTCATTATGTCTTTGTTCTTTCACAATCTAAAAAATTGTAATTTTAATGCCGCTTACCGCGCGCCATCGCACTGCCTTACACATTACACGTACAACTGCGCTAACCAGCTGGGTGAGCAGAGACAGAAATAACACTAACACTAACAACGAACTTGAAATGGTGATTTTCTTAATCCCTAGGGTCTAGTGTTAGTGAATGTGACAAACGCATGTAATTTGCTAACACCAGCAACCCAGCTCGGTTCAGCAGACAATTTTTAACACAATCTACAACACCAACTTCCGGAAGTGCGTCATAATTTCGGGGTCAACTCGCTAACACGGATCGATTTCAAGTTTCGGATTAACGCTCGTGTTATTGTTAAGATAACACAAACACTAATCCAAAACTTGAAATCACCCATTGTATGCAAATGACCAGATGATTTTAAACCTTCTCAATTAAAATATCCTTTAGTCCGAATTCTTCTCTTCCACATCACTACCCCTCTTACACTCACTATTTTACTAACATCGAAATAAACAAAACATAGCATGGCAAATGTCTTTCATCTTCTCAAAATCATACCAGTTTTTGCTTTTGTTCAATTATTGACAGACATGTGCTTTCGGTATTGTACATTACCTGCGCAAGTTGGGACTACAGGAACAAATCCCGTAGATGTGCAGGTTATAGATGAATTTCCACAGAGAGTATAATTTTCGGCACATGTGTAATTGCAGACCGTACCTTCCTTAACGCTATCACCGGGAGTGCAATCCGACATAAGCGCAGTCGTAAAGTCAGGGACGGTACAATTACCTTGAATTGAATGTAAAGAGCGAGAATTTTTTAGTGCATTTCAAAACGTATTATTGTTTCTCACCTTAGTCTTCTATCAACACCTTTCTTTTCATTTATCCATAGTTTTTATGTGGCCGCTATTGAGCAGTGCCCTTTACTTTAAAGTTTTAAAGGTCTTGTATGTTTCTTCACTAAACGTTTTTATTTTCTCTATTTGTTCTAAACGTGATCGTGATATCTTTTAAACGGAATGACAAATATGTCATAAAACAGACTTCTTAGATTGTTTAATATAATAATGGTCATTCAAGGGGTGTGAATCTGGAACTAACCCCCGCCCCTTAATATATATGCGATGCAAATTTTAGTTACCAGTTTAAAAAAAAATACATGTGTGTTATTTTCCTGTACATCTGCCCAGAAAAGCGTCATGTTAAAAGACCACGCGTTATTTGGAAAGTCCTGTTCTGCGCGTATTTTCGGATATTTGTTTTGTTCGGGTCCGCGCGCATTTATGGCTCACTGAAAGAGAAAACTCGGAAGTTTAACATATGTTGGAGTGAAATCATATCGACAGCTCACTATTTTTTTACCAACATTTTTATAAGTGCGCCCAGAATTTCTGACCCGAGTAGCTTGGAATCAACATGCAGTGTATATCGTTATTTGACGATCATACATGCACATCGATTTCTTTTACCTCTTATTTCTTTCAATGCTTACAACGAAATCGATTTAAGTAATCGATCATGCACTTGATCGATCATAATAAATTCTTACAGTTCGATTAATTTGAGAAACCAGCACTGTGTGAGGGCGTACGCCAAAAATGAATTATTCATAACCGTATATAATGCATATTAAACGAACAGGTGGGTCACATGGTGTGTTGATGTTTGCAGTGGGTGGAGCTTAAGCTCATTAACATCCTGAACATAGCAGTGTGATATACTGTACTTCAGAAAATCAGTGTTATACAATATAATCAGTGAACACCGGATAATTCCAGTATGCGATAAAACATATACAATACTCAAATACATGCAACGAACCTTTTGGTGCATGGTTTTAAAGGGAAACATCAAGCAATGTTATCCTATTCAACATAATCTAAAATACTACAAAAAATACATTTTCATGAAGTAATTATGACTGAACTAATGACTGCATGTACCCAGGTAATTTTAAAGGTACACACCTCACATTTTAACTGGAATACACAAAATTCCTGTTTGTGAACAACATACATGTACGCATTTTAACACAACATACACATTTTTTTTGTAATTAAGGGTAAGCATTTCACTTGACACTGACACTTGAAAAATAAAATGTCTTTTTACAATGCAACAACTTGTGCACTAAATATAAACGCATATAATTATACACACAATAATGGCACTCTGCTTATTTATTTATTTATTTTTCTTTCTTTTTTAAGCAATGCTTTTTAATGCAAGTAGGCCTACCAATTTTGTACAAATGACTTGAGAAGTCAGTCTGTCTGTAAAATTCCTCAAACATCTCATACAGAGTACATGTTTATAATTATTATTTTTTCTTAAACTGTGAAACTTCCGAGTATGCAAATTATTGGTAGGGTACAACGTGACTTTACAAACAGCTTTGTTCACAAATGAATAATGAATCGCATAAAAGAAAAACTGCTGCAATTAATTTTTGAACAACTTGATAATTTGCTGAGTAATTGGGTTTTCATTCTGTCTTGAAACTTGAAAACATTCCTGTAATGCAATACTGTAAAATTGTACACATCTGTCAGTATACATGTACATAATCTGTTGTTACACCTAGAGAGGGTGTCTGCAATTACATTGTCTTTCCTTTCACGTGTTGCTATGCGTAATCCATTAGGGCTTGTAGATAAGGCCCAACCGAACTGGTCTTTGATTCTTGTTTTATGGAAGGCGCTCAAGAAAGCTGTGGTGGGTTGGTGGTCTGTGTATATCTTCACTTCTGTCGATCCGCTGATGTAAGATGACGTCCGAGTGTTGCCACAGCTAGGACCAGACCTGAGACATTCCTTTTCGATCGTCGAGTATCCTCTATGGTGTGGGTTTTAGTTTTTTTTCGGGAGAAAAAACCACAGGCACTTCAATATGCTCACTGCGCATCCTGTTTGTAGAAGTACACTCCCTAACTGCCGCCATCACTGGCTATAAGACTAGCCAGATAGAACGCCTCGGTTGAAATTGGAGCTACCTAGATGGGTTGGAGATGAGGATTGCTTTCAATTTTCGAAAAGCAGCTTTACAACACTGTTCGGACCACACAAACGCACGTCCTTTTTGAGGAGATCGTCAGGGCATTACAGATGTCGTTAAAGTTAGCTAAAACTTCGGTAGAACCGCACATTCCCAAGAGCCTCATCACCTCTCTCGTTCGATTGAAGGGCGGGAATACCACGATACGCTTGACCTTTGCTTCTCGTGTCTGGACATGTTCGTTTCCAACTTCCCCTGACCTAGTATGTCACTGTAGCTTTGGCGAATTCACACTTTACTAAGTTGACAACAAGGCACCTTGGCTAGTCGGTCAAACAAGTCTCTAAGTAGCGGCTAACAGTTGGATGGCCCAGGTGTCTGGTATACAAGACTATGTCGATCGATATACACACAGGCAGTGTCAAGTCGCCGCAATTACGTCATTCATTCAGACGTTGAATCGTCGCAGCGCGTTCGCTCGCAGCCAATGGCATGACTTAGCACTGGAATAACCTTGAGGGTTACGAAAGCTGAGCACGTCTTTGGCTTGTTCAAAAGTGGTACTGCCAAGTACCTTTCATTAAGTCAAACTTTCGTGATGAATTTTGCGCACGACCTATCTGGTCCCTGCAATCTTCTAGCGCGGGGCACGGGGAAAACAGCAGGCTTGGTCTACCACATTGACCTAAGATAGTCGATCAGAAGCGCTGACTCCCATCAGGCTTTAGGGGAACAAGGACTACAAGCGTGAGCTCCACGACTCTGACTAGGCTCAATAAGTCTACTGTCTAGCATGAATTGTAGTTCTTTTGTACCCTGTTGTTTTTTAGTGAATTCAAACGATAGGATGTTGTTGATTGGTAACACTATCCCTATCATCTACATCATGTAACTGTCCGGTAGTACATCTAACTATTTCACTACTGTATGGATACTCATAAGAACAGCAATCAATCTTCTGCGTTCCTGTTTTGACGAATGAACCCATAATTCCACGCCAGGAATTGGCCATTACCTGGGAGTTATTCACTCTTCCAGAGCATTCACACAGCCTGAGATCTGCTTCCTGTGAAAATTCAGTCGCCATCAGAAGTTCGTATCACTGTACTTTCACACACGACCGTCCACTGCAGCACTATCATTCTCAAACGATCAAATGTACTTTTCAATCATATTGATGTGACAGACTCTCTTAGTCTTCTCTTCTATCTGGAGTAACTCACAAAGCATATGTCTCCTTACCCAACTCCTTCTCAACAACATATGGTCGCAACTGAACTTAGCTTGAGTGAATCACCTGGTACAGGCAACAAGAAAGACTTTACTCCATTCTCCAATGTCGAGATTGTCTGCCTTACGATCAGCTCTAGCTTTCATCACTCCTGAGATGATTTCAAATGTGCATTGCTAACTCGCTGCCCTTGACAATCGCAGAACTGTGCACACATAGTCCAACACATTCTCCATTTGCCTCCTGTGTTCAGACAACATTGCTCTTCACTACTTCAATGGGCCTCTTGGTTATGACCAAAACAAGTTCAAATGGGGTGAT
>JZLH01S0091419.1:4639-14916 GCA_001188425.1 Eucidaris tribuloides | reverse complement strand
CACACACACACACACACACACACACACACACACACACACACACACACACAACACACACACACACACACACACACACACACACACACACACAACAACACACACTACACTACACACACACACACACACACACACACACACACACACACACACACACACACACACACACACACACACAGCACATGCACATACCACGCCCATAGCAAAAATTTTTCAAAAGGGGTGCGTAAGTACAGAACACGCACCTTTGACAGGGGCCGCGGATTTTTCATTTATTTTTTTTTGATGCGAGGGAGGCGCTGCCTGTCTTAATGATTGGGTTCTCGGGGCCCGCCTCACAATTCCGAGTTTGGTCCTGAGCGGGGGTCAGGGGCGGAGTTTACGGCTTCTAGCAATTTCATGCTATTTTGACTCTGTGATAACACTATGTTTTTGGTAAAATGGACAGTCAATAATTAAAACCCACCCACTTTCACATTTTTTGGCACTTCTTTAGTATAGACTTTCAATTATGAACTACTTGTAGCAGGTCATTTAAAACAAGGTGATAATTTATCAGGAGCTCATAAATTCTAGTGGTTCTATGGGCCTAATTTAACTCTCTGTCAACACTGTTGTTTCCTTAAATGCCTATTATCATCATTTTCGTTTGAAAAAAAGTGGACCTTTCAGGCTACGGATCTGCAGTCAACCTACTTATCATGCTGCAGTCATAATAAACACACATGTGTACACGGTCATGCACACTCACACAAACAAGCATAAATACATCACTGTATCCCGAGTGAATCTCATACACATGGGCTATGAATTTAGACTAAATCCTACGAACGAGCGCATTTGTGGGGATGGAGTAGATGTGGGAGGGCTTCCCACTCCCACGTTGAAAATAATTTGACATTTTAGGTGACAAAACATGTAAGGAAATGGACTGGCCTGATGGTTAAAAAACTTACTCTCCAGAAAATCATTTTAGGGTGTTGTGAAGACTATTTTGATTTTGAAGCGAACTATTTACTCTTGTAATAAAAGCCATGTATATTTATTTTTACAAAACTAGCAATATACTTACTTTAAAATAATTCTTTCCTTAAAAAGTAGGAGGATGATTGTACAGCCCATTCTTCCCTCAGCCAAAGATATATCCCGCACTCCCCCCCCCCCCAGGAATTACACCAGTGTTCGTTGGAATTTGCAAATACCTGGTGTCATACTCTGCTCCGTTTGGGGCAGAAGGAAATAATTATAACAATAACGATGATAATAATAATAATATGATGATGATAATAATAATGTAAAAATAAACCAAATAATAATAATAATTAATCAATAATAATATAATGTATAATAATAATAATAATATTAATAATAATAAATAATAATAATAAATAATAATAATTATTAATATCACCTTATACTGAACAGAACTAATAATAATAAAAATTTACTGATAAACAAATATATAAATATATTTTCCCCCTGAAACCTGAGCGGCAAGTGATTGTAACGATGTCATCCCCCACCTTTTGGCGAGTGCGGAGAATTGCATACCTCGCATACCCCCCCCCCCGCTGTTACGCCCCTGAACAAACAAAGACCCCCAATAGTCCTGGTAGACGGTCCCGCAGACATGTACTAGACTTGAAGTTTATAAGTACAAGGTTTTTTGGTGGATTCGTATTCAGGATGACGATTGAAGTAAATTTAACTTGGTTGCCACCTTGGCAACCTTGGGAAACTTTTTTTATTAGCCTAATTAGCATAATCAGCTAATTAGCATATGCACAATATGAAATATGTTATCAAATTTTAATCCAGAAAGCGAAAAACACAGATAATACAACTTTTCAAGTATTTTCTATGACGAGGAATCCATTTATGACACAAGTTTTCATTTTTTAGTAATTCAAGTGTCTTAAATAGCGTAATTAGCATAATGAGCTAATTTGCATATGCGCAATAATTCAATAGATGGTAAAATAAACCATGTACATGACCTGGAAAAGTTGTTAGGTACAAGTTGTGTTGTTGATTCCTGTTTAAAATGAGTATTTAAGTAAATTTAGCGTGGTTGCCACCATGACAACCTCAGATAATTATCTTTCTTAGCCTTATTAGCATAATCAGGTGATTAGCATAACATGTAATATATGTCACAAATTTTAATGCAGATATCATAAATATAAGTATAACACAACTTTCAAGGGTTTTCTAGGACGAGGAATCCATCTATGTATGTGACCCAGAAAAGTCGTTAAGTACAAGTTTTGTTGTCGATTCGTGTTTAAGATGTGTATTGTAGTATATTTAGCACAGTTGCCACCTTGGCAGTCTTATTAGCCTTATTACCATAATCAGCGCAAATTAGCATATTAGCCTAAAAAAAATTAGCCTAAAAGAAATAAGGATAACACAACTTTTGAAGGATGTCTAGGACGAGGAATCCATTTATGGCGCCAGTTTTTATTTTATTTTATTTTTAACGCAAGTTTCTTAAATAGCATAATTAGCATAATGAGCTAATTTGCATACATACAATAAGTCAGTAGATCGTAACATAAGCCATGTACATGCCCGAGAAAGTTGTTAAGTGCCAGTTTTTTATCATTCATGTTTAAGATGGGTATTTTTTAATACAGTTTGGTTGCCACCTGGGCATATCTTGTTCAATTATCTTAATTAACCTAATTATCATAATAAGTTAATAAGCATAATATATGTTGCTAAGCTTAATGCAGGAAGCCAAAACACAAGGAAAATGCAACATTTCAAAGGTTTTCTATTGTTGAGGAATTGATTGATGACACCAAATTTTTTTATCTTGTTAGTAATCCAATTGTCTTAAATAGCATAATGGATATAATGAGCTAATTAGCATATAAGTACAATATAATCTAGTAGATGGTATACCATGTGCATTAACTGGAAAATTGTTCCTTTCTGCACGCTGTATGACCTTCCAGCACGTACATCTGTGGCAGAGGCACAAACTGTTGTAAATACTGATATGAAATGAAGAAAGCTCTCAAAGTCATGGCTTTGCAGCAAACGCATCCAAACCTCTCTCTGCATATATTATGAGGGCCCATTATACAGTCATACTTAGCAAAGCAGCAAAACGAAATGAGGAACATATTACCTGATCTCAAATGGTTAGGTAAATAAGGAAAAAATAGGAGGAAAATGTAGTTAGCTGATTACAATTTCTCAAGGTTGCAAAACGACAACAAAGCTAGCCATCTATAATCAGCACAATTCCTTACACTGTACTTAATACTTAACACTTAATTTCCAGGTCATACTGAACATTTGTATATATATGGAAATCAGCACATTGGGCTAATCATAATATTCAAGACAATTCCATTATTTTGAAAATATGAATTGGTGTAATTAATGGATTCCTCATCATAGAAGTTGGAAGTTGGAAGTTGTGTTATCCTTGTTTCCAGGCTTCCAGTATTAAGCTTAACAACATATTACATATTATGCTAATTAGCTGATTATGCTTATTAGGCTAATAGAGATAGTTAACCAAGTTTGCCAAAGTGGCAAACAAACCGAATTTACTCCAAATACCCATCTAAAACACAGGTCAACAACAAAAATTGTACATTACATACCTCATCAGAAAGAGTGGACTCTGCTCTTTCAGAATGATGAGGTATAACTCAGATAAACTTAACACCCTTTGGATGGTGTAATGTAAAATATAGTTCAAAATCTCGGAGGTACCAAAAAATTTCGTGGGTCCCCCCCCCCGAGATTTTTCATTACTTAATTAAAAAAAAAACCGTAAAGACATTCAGAATCTGTTATTGGTGTGATATGACCGTTGGGCATAAAAGCTTTCAATAAAAAAAAAAATCCCCCAAAAACTTAACTTGGGCTTTCATAAGCCTCGCTGCGGAGCTAAGCATAGATAAGTACACCGAAAAATGCTACCTATATAGGAAGAAGGAGCCAGCAACTAACAGTCATAAGTTTGAAAAACAAATTGAGTTCTTGCCAACCAATCAGATCGCACGTGCACTGGTCTGGAGCTGACCATGCGTGACCAATGCATGCCACCCGACGTGTATTAGTCGCGCCGTGGTAATGTATGCACTGTTTGAATCGATAAACTCCTCCCCCTATTATAGCTGTTTCTGCGAGTTTTATCCCGGGATAAAACTTGCAAAGACGTAACATAAACACAAATTAACTAAGTTATAGGGACTTGCTAAGGGTGTGTATCACACAGTACCCCTTTTTTAGGCTGTCTTTATCATCATGTACCATAATTCTCACAATACTCGCAACTTCATTTTTTCTTAACTTATGCCTGTTAGTTGCTGGCTCCTTCTTCCTATAAGTTGAGAATTCCGTTATCATTGTTACTTACTAGAAGAATCATCAATCACATAAGGGACGACATTGTACGGCCACAGTCTAAACACTTCCGTGGTGGCCTTCCGTTTTGTTCGTCCTGTCTTCTCTTCTTCGATTTTTTCATGAACGAATTCCTCCTGCTCACTGTTCAGCTTGATGTCTGTTTCGAAGAG
Source organism: Eucidaris tribuloides (assembly GCA_001188425.1). Classification (NCBI taxonomy): domain Eukaryota; kingdom Metazoa; phylum Echinodermata; class Echinoidea; order Cidaroida; family Cidaridae; genus Eucidaris; species Eucidaris tribuloides. Next base: position 10,375 of record JZLH01S0091419.1, on the reverse strand, counting down.
GGTAGTCTGTTGGCGAAGGCCCAAAAAGTTGTTTGGATTAGCAGGCATGAGGGTGTGTTTTCGCTACAGTTGTACAAGCTGATATTTTCATAAAGTATATACTTTGAAGTTATCTTCTTTGCTAATTTGCGAGTTTTTTATCTTTACGCATGAATGGCTGCCAGGTAATCATGGCAACCACTCCGCAATGTTTTGATGAAAATACCGCATTTCATAAATCTTTTTAAATACACAATGGGATCATTGGGATAAGTCGTTTTCCATTATAATTCAGACGATAAGAACAAGTAATACATTTTGCAACATTCTGCCAACTTTCTTGGAGTTTGATGACGTATAAAAGTCAAAGGCCATCTAAAAAATTGAAAAAGATGCCCCTAAAATCGTTAACATTTGAAATTGACTTTAAAACCTCAAATTTTGCAAACATTTATATTGTATGTGACCTTTATTTTAACGCGTTGTAAAAAAAAATTAAATGGATTTTAATGGCACTTCATTTGTTATTTTTAACCAATTCTGAAGGATTTTACAACCACTTTTGGGAAACCTTGTAAATACCGATATTTCGGAAAATCTATCCATGCGTCGACAAGTGCACATGGAAAAGTAGCTTATTTTAGTTCTTAGCGAGTGGCGTCGATACTTTACCCATAGATAAACACAGAAATCACACCCCACGTGGACGATCTCTCCATAGCTCACCACATACTGAAGTTAGCGCACAATATTTGACAATCGTTTTGAAAATCGTATCAACGGAATTAATATTGGTGTTCATAAGGTAGATATTGACCACTGCTTTTGCAAGTTTAATCCTTCACTTTGAAAATGTAGTATTTAAATCACCCCAAAATACACAATGAACGTCAGAATGTGTTATATTCAGCTGTTTGGAAGAGATAAACCCAAATTTAGAATTAACTCTGAGTTGGTTTAACTTTTGGCCAAGTTAGTGAATAAGAAAAGTTAAACCTATGGTCTAACTTGAGGATAAACCTATGTTTAAACGGGTTGTTAAACCTGTTAAACCAGCTAAACCTGCTTCGAGAATACGGGCCAATAAGGTTACATTGGCAATTTATTTCACATCCCTGTCTTAAAATGAGATTACGAATGATTGATGCCATCCGATTAGAAGGCAAGAATGAAGGAATGATAAGATATGGAAGATAAGTTTTGTTAGAGGTGACAACCATTTTTGTTATTTAGAAAACGAAAAGTTATTTAAAAAAGAATGAAAAATGATGTAAATCCTAAAATCTTTAGTAAAGTGCATAAAATGCAATAAATACATGATTATGTATTTATGGAATATGCAAGACGTTTTGATAAGGGGCCAAGTGAAAAGTGAAAAGTTGCAAAAATTAAGTGTTATTTTCAATGGCAAATTCCTCATTTTGTATACAGGGTGCATGGAGTGTATTGACCTTGAGGTGGTCATGCATGAGTGTCAAAGGTGTATACTTGTAGTTCTCTGGGGAATTTAACATGTTTGAGTTATATGTTGAGTAAATACAGTGATGACGAATATTTTTAGTCTTTCAAACTTTTAGCATTGTTATGTAGAGAGTGATTCAAACTGTGTTCAAAAGAATTGCTTCAGCGCAGTAGCTAACTACGGGGGTGGCAAGGGGGGGGGGGAGCACGTTGATAGGTTTGCTTTTGAACACGGATATTTTGTGGCATATTTTTATATTAGCAATTATGCTTACTATTACTCTACCTGTCCCAGTGCTCAAATTGTTAGAGGGACTAGACATGATTGAATATGGAAGCTTGCTCGTCTTTTCGGGCAAATATAGGGTTCTATTCTGATTTCCATTGTGAAACAATCATTATAGGTAACCGCTAAACTGATTTACACTCCAACAGAATGCATGGCAGAATGAGATTACGATCGAGAGTAATTCTTCGATAGTATCCTTTTTAGTTCAAAGAAATTATTCTCGTTTACAAAACCTCTCGCTCGCGGCGCTCTTCCGCAGGATTACCTCTATACTTAACTTTGAACAAGAAATGAAGAGCTTAGTTAGAAAAGGCGCTAAATCCACTTTAGTGACTTCGGAGAAAACTGCATTTCTTTGACCGAGTTTGTACACGCGTCTATGGAAAAATAAAACTATAACCCGAGATATTTTGTACTTGCTCGTATAATTTGACTTCCAATTTTGCACTGTAACAAGATAAATAGGTATCAAATGTGTTGATGTCAATAACTCATTTTTTGTGAAAATGGATCTAGCGCCTTTTGGAACTAAACTACTCAAATAGTGGAGACAATCTCTGTGCCCTTATGACACATTAATTTCAGATCAGATAAAGGGGTTATATAACCTTAAAAATCTAAAACGTCCACTACGTTATCTAATCATTGTGATTTTAATTATTGTTGATTTTTCATTTCACGAAACTATGGTGTTAAATGATGGTCAAAATATGCTTATAAGACCACTAGAACTCATCAGCTTCAGGGGGATCCGCCCCTGACCCCCGATAAATATCATCACCATATTCTGAAATAACCTGCCATCTTCTATTCATAATACAAAATTTATACCACAGGAGGGGCAAAAATAGTCTGAAAGTGGGAAGGTTTTAATAATTATCGACTGTCCCTTTCACGAAACAGTGTCATCTCAGGGGGAAATTAAGCTTATAAACTGCTAAAACTCATCAGCTTCAGGGTGCTCCGCCTCCTGACACCCGCCCTGGATCCTACAAGGGATTGTAAGGTGGGCCCCTGAACCCTGCCTGTTACGATAGTCAGCCCCTCCCACGAATAAAAACAATCTGTGGCTACTGTAAAAAGGTCCGTTTTCTTGATTTACCCACCATGGAAAAAAAATCCTGGGTAATGGTGCAAAGAAACACTTATAATTCCGTTTGTTCTCACATTATGGTATAAGTTATTTCTAATTACTTTGAAAAAATACACCACAAAAACGCGTTTTTCTTATAGGCTTTGCAAAGTTTCCCAAAACGCTTGCTCGCGGAAATGCCTTTTTGACTAATTATGACATATATATGCAGACAAATATCTATGTAAAACTAAACATGAAAATGGCGATTTTATTTCAAAATGACTGAAAATTTATGCACTTTAACACAAAAATGGCCATAAAACCCTTAAGAATTCAGTATCACTAATACTATACCGTACACTTGGCGTACGCAGCGCTTTCATCTGAAAACACAATTTCGTGCGAGCGACTGGGTGCCCCCCCCCCAAATGACTGGACCCACGGTACGCCACTGCTTCAGCGTTACTTATCATGCTTATGGATGACTGAATAAATAGGCCGTACGCAGGATATTTGCCAAGGGGATTTCATACCCGCGCCAAATCCTAGGTTCAATCATTTTTCCCGGTCACGCCAGCGCGCCGAAAACTCGCTCAGCGGGGGGGGGGGGGGGGGGGGGGGGGGGCGGGGGGGGAGGGGGAGGGGGGTAGTGACGATTTTTTTTTCTTCAAATCTAAGGTCCAAAAACCTTTCCTGGTCACGCCAGCCTCCGAAAACTCGCTCAAATCGGGGGGGGGTCGGGGGTTACTGAAATAAAATCCAAGATCCCCCCCAAATCAATTATTCACAATTTCAAAACACCCCCCCCCTTTTGACGAAAAAGGGGGGTGATATCGTGAAAAAGGGGTGATTACGGGTTTAAAAGGAGGTGTTGGGGGTGTTAACACCCCCCCTTTGCAAAAATGGGGGGTGTTTGAACACCCCAAACACCCCCCGCGTACGCGTATGACTGAATATTTGTTGGAAGGGACGTTAAAAAACTCTCAGGAATCTTAATGAAACTCATACTCGTGATAATTTCACAATTACCACACAATTATTATTCAAAATAAAATGTGAAAACAACACATATAACTTCATTTAAAACCATCATAATACCATTAAACACAATCCACTCTCCATACAAATAAACACGGAACAGGTGACTATAACAATATATTTTCCAACTTTTCACTTTTCACTTGGCCCCTTATTAAAATGTCTTGCACATTCCATGAATCCATAAGCATGCCAAATGAGGGGTGATTGTAAAGGAAAATTGACAGGCTTTTCAATGATACCAATATAAAGAATAATACTATAATACCAAGGGAGATATCAATGCTCAAAGCTGAGTTCCAAAACTTTTTTGAGGAGTTTATTTAAAAAAAATTTGTTCAGGTCAATATAGTAGTAATATAATTATAATATATAATATATATAAAATGTATACCAAACTATATGACCCTACGAAATGGGCGCACCACGGTCACAGAATGGGTGGAGCGGTGCAGGTCGCCGAGACCACTGATATCTACATTTTGCTAGATTTAATTCCTTTAAAGTCAGTGACATCCACTTCTGGCATGTTGCTCTATTCCTTTCGTTTGCAGTCTCCAGAGCAATCTTCCTTTCTAGATTAAAAACCGAAGTTTTCCTTTTACAAAAGTCAAATTCCGTTTTTCTCCCTTTTACAGTTGTCAAATTTCGTTTTTCTCCGCATGTAATTTTACAATTTTCCGACTGGAATTTTTGTTGGAAAAAATCACAAATAACGTCAAGCTTGCTAGGCCCATGGGCATTTTAATTCGGGTTTGGGGACATATTTACAGGTAACGCATGATTTCTTTGGCTTTATTAGGCATCTTTTTTGTAAGTTAGTTTAGTTTTATTCAATAGATATTTACTTATTTTACTTTGAGGGAATTTTTAGGCATGATTTTTTTTCCACTTTTGTTCAAAATGCCGTTTCCGCGTTATACCTCAAATTCCGTGATTTCCGCGGAAAACCGCAACGCGGAAAACTTCGGTCTTTACACTAGATGCCTGAATGGGTATTTATACTTGTATAATGTAGAAGAACTTTTTGATTATAATTATGTATATTTATTCAAATTTGTCATCTTTTTCTTTTGTTTAGAAGTTACAGATACATGTTAGTAATATTATTGTAATACAGTGTGTGCAAAAAGGATACAATCAATTTTTTTCTTATCGTATAAAAATCGTAGGTATCCTAGATATGATGGGTATTTTCACAAAGCTAAAGAACAATACATTTAAACGAAAGTTATTTCATTTCATTTCATTTAGTTCTGTCAATCCTACATCACTGATATTATTTAGTTCAGGTCAAAATTAAAAACACATCTGATGGAGAAGGCATATTCCACATAGTTCTTAAATTGTTATTATACCTTGTATCTTATGTTTAATAACTTCAATTTTGTTTGTAAACAAGTTTTGTTTAATTTTCTATATAAGTGTATAGCTTTGCTATACTATATGTTTGTTATGAAAAGCGCCATATAAATAGAAGCTATCATTATTATTATCATATTATAATGTGTATCGGAAAATATAATTATTTAGCTTCAATATATCGAATACAAACACCTGTGTAGAAAATGTAAAACTTAGAGTATGATTTTCTCCCGATTGTACCGTTCCACACTGTCTCCTGTGTTTTTGTAATACACAGTTTATTACTTTCTGTATCCTGGGACAATAGTCACTCCTTATGTTGTGGTTATGTGTTAGTCTCTTCGGTTATGAAGTAACATGAATTATGTTTAATTCATTTCCGTCATACACACATTTACATATAAATTTGGATAATTTATCAAGGGCGTAGGCTGGGGGGTGCACTGGGTGCACGTGCACCCCCCCCCCCGCAGAGCCATAGGAGTTCCGCCCCTGGCAAGAAAAACGAAATTTGTACCACTTTTTCTGC
>JZLH01S0091408.1:5997-16863 GCA_001188425.1 Eucidaris tribuloides | reverse complement strand
CAAAAAAGTACGGAAAAGAAGCAATTGGACTGTACAGAGACGACGGCTTGGCAGCCTTCAAAAAAATCTCCGGGAGCAGAGCTGACCGCATCAGAAAAGATATCATAAAAATATTCCAAGACATCGGGCTAAGAATAACCATCGACTGCAACCTTAAAGTCGTTAACTTCCTGGATATCACCCTGGATCTCAACATCGGCAAACACAGCCCCTACCGCAAACCGAATGACCGCCCGGTATACATCCATAAACAATCCAACCATCCGCCCAACATCCTCAAGAACCTGCCAGCGTCGATAAGCAGACGCATATCCGACATCTCACACGACGAAGAAACGTTCGAAAAAGCTGCCCCAACCTACAATGATGCACTGAGGTCCAGCGGGTTTAAAGAAGGCCTTGTGTACACTAAGAGTACCCCCGCGAGTAATAAGCGTCGCAGGCAACGCAATATTATTTGGTTCAACCCGCCATTCAGCAAAAATGTGACAACCAATGTCGGCAGAAGTTTCTTAAATCTCATCGACAAACACTTCCCTAAAAACTCAAAATTAAGCAAAATATTCAACAGGAACACAGTCAAAATCAGCTACAGCTGTATGCCCAATGTCGCCAACATTATCAGAGCGCACAACAAAAAAACTCGTCTACTAGCACCGCAACCAGCCAGAATTCCTGCAACTGCCGCAAAAAAGATCTATGTCCCCTTCAAGGAAATTGCCAAGCTACCAATATAGTATACAACGCGGAAATAAAAGGAACCGACCACACCCAGCTCTACATAGGCCTCACTGAACCCCCCTTCAAACTTAGATACAGCAACCACCTGCAGTCGTTCAAACATCAAAAGTATGAAAACAGCACTGAACTCTCGAAACAGATCTGGAAGCTCAAACAGAAACAAAAAGCCATTCACCATCAACTGGACGGTAGCTAGCAAATCCCGAGCTTACACCAACGAAACAAAACGATGCGACTTGTGCTTAACCGAAAAACTCCAAATCATCAATGCCGACAAACAGAAGCTACTGAACAAACGCCCAGAGCTTATTTCCAAGTGCCGACACGAGAACAAATTCTACCTGCGGAACTTCAAAAGAGATAACACGTAATAACTCACCAGCTCGCCGCTAATCCGCCAACATCTGATCTGAAAAGAATTGACTGCAATAGACCTGCTCACACCTATTCACCCACTGGACTCAATAGAACTGCTATCAATAAGTATAAAGATTACTGCTTATATTCTTTACTTGTAACTTGTACGTGAACTTGAGTGTGTTCATATAGGAATGTTTTTTGAATTTGCTAACCAGTCGTCCGATGATCGCTTAACCGCGTGAAACTCCGAGTAACGACAAGGAGAGTCTGTGTAGTCTTACATGTATATATATATATATATATATATACTACTTACATTAAGGGCTAGAAATGTCATGGTTACCTACCGTTTTATTTTTGCATAGAGGTGGTAGTACATGAATAGATAGCACCTACATCTCTTTTACCACTTTATTATAGATTATTATAGAACTTTTTAAATTGATTTATTCAAAATTGTATTGATAAACTATGTAAATAATGACTAAAACTGCGCTTTTACTGATTATGCAAATTAACGTATGAATATGCATTACAACCGAAAAAAATTATCTTACACCATACCAGTGGGATACCATTCATACACCATTGAGAGGCCATCTACCAGTCAGTCTGCCATATGTTTACCATTTATCATACAATGAATACCATTTACCATTCAGCATATACTACTTAGACACCACTGAAAGACCATGACTATTCAATACCATTCACCGCTCAGCATATACCATTTGAATACCACTAAAAGACCATTACTTACCACACAGTGAATACCAGTTACCGTTTAGCATACCAATTAAACACCATTAAGTGATCATTTGCCGGTAAATCTGCCTTATGTATACCATCTACCATACTCATCAACACCAGTTACTAATCAGCATATACCATTCACACACCATTGAAAGACCATTAACCAGTCAATCCGCCACGCACATACCATTTACCAGATGAACGAGCACCATTTACCATTCAACATACTATTCATACACCACTGACACACCGTTTACCAGTTCTACCGTTCAGATCCCATTTGCAGTACACAAGAACACCACTTACCATTGAGTGCATACAACTACACATCATTAATACACCATTTACTGTAGCTTCTACTATTCACCACCATGCAAATAGCATTTAGGTACCATTAAATATTTTTGTAAGGGTACCTAGTGGTAGACCCGCAGTACGTTCAAGCTAAAGATGCGCGCGCGTGCAATGAATAGTAGGACCCCTATGAGGGAGCATAGTCTCTTCAAACAGGCGCGGTAATGTTGCATAACAGTACATACTCGACGACCTGCGGGCATGTGAGCACGCGTGCTGTCTAGTAAAGCCTAGTGTAAGAGACAAGTGAGGCTGCGGGGGCCATACTCTTATGAATTTTTGACCATTCTACCATTCCTGGTGTGCTTTCCTCATCGATACACATCTCAGCTCTCACAGCCCAGTCATCCAGACTTCTATTGACGAAAAAATGTAAACATTAGAACAGTCATCCAGACTTCTAATTGACGAAAACATATGTAAACATTAGATACGAATTTCCATGGTTATGACTCGTCTTTTATTACCGGACCCGTGTGTGCACAAAAACATTGTGTTTCTTATGTCAAGAGGACAACATGAAGATGCTACACGTGGGGGTCCGGGGGTCCGGTCACTTTCATGCAATAGTGCTTGTCCCGCCGTTTGGGAAATTTGTACTTCTCAGTAGCGTAGATCTACTCAAATTTACAGCCCTAAATGGTGTGGCATGTGAGAAAAAGCTACCCTAAGCGGCGATTAGCGGCAATGGTACTGAAAAAGTAACCCCATTCCAAAAAGACGTCGACGAAGCCCGATGGCTGGAAAAGGGACCCTTTTAGTCGCTTTTCTCTGGACGCGGATGTGTGGCAGGCCGTGTGGAGAGGAACCACCCCGCCCGGTAACAAGCAAAAAGAATTCTCTGTTACAGAATCGTAAATGACCTGACAACTTCCAGACCGATGGGTGGGAGCGGGGAGGTACCACCCCACTGGGGACGCCCCTGAGAGTGTATTTTTACCCTCCCTACTCAAAAGTATTGCAATATACAATATAACGCATACATTTTACGTTGAAGGGGTCTTTCTAAAATGATGTCCTAACTCCGTTTATTATTGGAAAATCACAATTTTTTTTTAAATAAATCAATGAATATACTTTCTCGTTCCTTCTCCTAGGCGAAGAGATTATCAAATGCAAGTGCGCCCACGACATAGGGGATGGAACATAAATTTTAACCCTTTTTTGCTCCCCGTAAGGGTGGGGTGTTAATTAACACTAGCATCGTAATTCGGTTTCAGATTACCAATGAAACGGATTTAATGGCTTGGAAAGACTTCCAGCAAACAAAAAATGTCACTATGATCCTCTGAAGGGGTCTCATAAAGAAGACCACACCCCTCGAAGACGAAAGTGACCTCCTATCTTCATAAGACAGTGGTAAGGAGGAAACGCGCCATATTTTAAACAAGACCTCTTCAAGATATATTTTCTTACTCTTTTTCTATTCTAAAGGCAGTTTACTATTGTAAACATCTTAAAATTTACTGTCATGAGACTTCTCGGTACACTGGATATAATGATGCAAAGAAAAAGGCCATCATCTTTTATGAGTAGCCTTATCCTCCTTGTCACTGTCTTATGAAGATAGGAGGTCACTTTCGTCTTCGAGAGGTGTGATCATCTTTCTGAGACCCTTTCAGAGGAACACATTGATTATTTTGCTTGCTGGAAGTCTTTCCAAACCATCAAAACCGTTTCATTGGTAATATGAAACCGAATTACTAGGCTAGTGTGAATTAACCCCCCACCCCTATAGGGAGGCGAAAAATGTTGAATTTTATGTTCCATCCCCTCTGTCGTGGGCGCGCCTGCCTTTAATAATCTCTCCGCCTTGGAGAAGGAACGAGAAAGTATATCCATTGATTTCTTTTCAAATAGTTTGTAATTTTCCAATAATAAACGGAGTTAGGACATCATTTTAGAAAGATCCTTCAACGTAAAATGTATGCGTTATAGTGTATGTTGCAATACTTTTGAGTAGGGAGGGTAAAATGTTCAGCCCGCTGAATTCTCAAAGTGAGCTATTTCCACGAAGTGATATGGCCGGATGAACGGTCATCAGACGATACCGACAGTCAACGTTTTCTTGCAAAGGGCGTTTTGTTTGGCAATATTTCATCCGGGAAAATCACTTAAGATAATCGTTTCCAGTTATAATGAGTAAATTAATATAAAGGCTCAAGCACGACACGACTTATCAATCACTTTTGAATTTTTCTGCTGCAGCACTCGTGTTTGGATCACAAGATAAAAATTCTTGCGCATGAACACTGAAAACATGAGCCATGTTCACTGGTGAACTAGGGGCTGCAGCAACTTGTCCACTATGAACGTTTAATCCAATCTGAGAATGCTTTGTCTAAATATATATTTGTTTAAAAGAAGTTACAGATTAGGTATTATATATTTTGCATTTTTACCAAGCAATTGTCACTTACTTGTAAAAACATTCACTTTTATAATTATTACATTTCTTTTGACCTTGTTCATTTTACAGATAATGACAAACCAGTCATTGTCGGCTGTCCAAGTGATGTCGTCAACTCCACCAGTTAAATGCTGCTACAGGCACTGTGACTTGGACTCCTCCAACAGTAACAGACAATTCGGGCTTGGTAACATTGACATCTAGTCATAATACCAGCGAATCATTCCCCATCGGTACTACTGAGGTGAATTACACAGCTGTAGATGGAGCTGGAAACATGGCAGATGTTTGCCGTTTTAACATTACCATCAGAGGTAAATAAAAAAAAACAATTTTCCTGACTGCTAAAGTCGTTGTTTTGTAATTTGAGTCGTGGAAAGACGTGCACTTGTTATTTCTACCTATGTTATGCATGAGATATATTGAGAGATAAGTCGGAACTGGGGTATATTTGAATATTCATTAGAAGCACCTGTTTCAATATTAATTTTGGGGGCCACATTACTGCTGAATCTACCACCCTGAGAACAGTAATACATGTCCTTAACCTTTTGTCTTAACTTGACAACAGCATTGTTGAAAGAAAGATGTTGATATTTTCTCTGCTCCAAGCATAAAGAAAATCTAAACTTAAAAATAGAAGGTTTTTCTGGTGAAAAAAATCTAAATTTCAAACTTTATTCTTCATTTTTGCTTTTTTTAAATTGTGTACTTAACAGAACACAGCTACGTCTGTTCAATACTTCCTTAACTCTTTGTGTGCGGGACCCTGAATCCCGTGCGTGCTGAGTTTATTTCAAAGAGCGCTCAGTATTGGGAAAGGAAATCACTAACTGACTTGAACTAGCAATAACTTTGCACAACAACGTTTTTAGGAAAAAACGTCCTGCAGCAAAGTTGAAGTACATTTTACAGACCTTCTTAATGCATAAAGGGTGTTCGGAAATATACATCTGAATTTTGTAAAGTAATGGCTAATTGTAACCAACATACATGTAGTTCTAAGTTTCCTGCTTAAAAGTATACAACTCCATTCAAATAATACAAGAGGGTAAACCACAAGTCATATGTAAAAACCTGACAAGTTACAAGTTTATGAAAGAGATGAGTCACCAAATGAGAAGTGAATGAAGAGCTTATCAGTGAATAGCGCGTCTTATTCTCATTGACTTTTTCAGTTCTTTTTAAACTTAACTTGTTACTAATCCTTTGTCCTATTGTATTACAAAGCCTCAATTGTATTTATCGATTTTTCTGGTTCCTTAAGAACCTAACATAATACCCCCGTACTTGAGGAATGTAAACAATACAAAAAGATTACTGCTAGTATCGTGGAAATCAGTGTAATTTGGGTGAATACAATCGTTTCTACGTTTGAGCGTGAAATGCGAATCCCGCACACTGCAGGGAGTGCATGGATGCGAATAGCCTCTACGTAACAGAGTTAACATTAGTCGTAATTTTGCCTAGGGGGTCAAATCAACGGACAAAAGCTAGTGTGTTTTAGTAATTGTCACAGGCTTGTTTAAGTTTTTTTCATACATTTGTCTGCAGACATTCAATATCTAAAGTAGATATGCTCTTTTCTATTGTGTTCACTAGATTTCATCCATTTAATCAAACAGGGAAACTTCCACTTTGAAAATGGTCAACAAATATGGTATGCTAGAGACACTTTTTTTTTCAAAGTAGATTTTGTGATATCCCAAGTATGTGGAGATGAATGTTGTGTACAAAGAAAAAAATAATCTTCATGGATCTATGTATCATTCTTTGGCATATTTCAGACGATGAACCGCCTACTATCACTGAATGTCCAATGAGCATTGTAGACTCAACTAGCAATGGTACTACCACAATGAATATTACCTGGACTACTCCCACAGCATCAGATAACTCTGGCTTAGTCACACTGACATCAAGTCATGATGCCGGTACATTGTTTTCTGTTGGTACAACGGAAGTCAATTATACGGCTGTCGACCTTGCTGGAAATATGGCTGAAGTCTGTGCGTTTAACGTTACAATCAATGGTATGCACTCAACTTCTCATTGTTTCTTTCTGCTGTCTCAATCTCATTTTCTCTACAGAGTTAACAATTACACAAGGGCACTATCCCGGGGCACTATTTAGATTTCAGGCATCCAGTGCCAGAGACGGTCTGCAAGAGCAGATAAAATTCATGCTACATGAAAGTCAGCTCATTGGCAATATGTACATGAACATGTGTCAGGATGATGACTAGGATATGCTTATCCAGCATCTTTGAACATCAAAGTTCTTTTTTTTTTAATGTACGCACGTTTGTTTGAAGCAAGTTTTTATTAAAGATATGTTGCCATATTTTCTGCTGTTACCAAAAACTTGGAAATTCCTTTGGATGATATTCAAATGTAAAAACTGTTACATTTTTGGGGCCTTGTCCTTCTAACAGATAATATAGCACCAGTCATTGTGGGCTGTCCAAGTGATATCGTCAACTCCACCGATGTAAATGCTGCTACAGGCACTGTAACTTGGAGTCCTCCAACAGTAACAGACAATTCGGGCTTGGTAACATTGACATCTAGTCATAATACCGGTGACTCATTCCCCATCGGTACTACTGAGATGAATTACACAGCTGTAGATGGAGCTGGAAACATGGCAGATGTTTGCCGTTTTAATATTACCATCAGAGGTAAATTGAAACACAAATTTTTCGGACTGCTAAAGTCGTTGTTTTAGTAATTTAAAATCTGAGCTACATGATTTCCCATGCTACCAGTGTCTCTGATAGAGTCTAAAAATGAAGCCCTGAAAAAAATTGCAGTTTAAAATGATCAGTAAGTGCTTTAAAAAAGTGAAAATCATTGAGAGAACATTCCAGCTTTCCCCCATAGACTGCTCTGTTGCAGAATTTCCTATCGGCTGATAGGAAATTAATGGGCCAATTTTTATTTACACATATTGTACTAGTGACATCATAACTGTCCAAACTTTAGCGTTCTAGGGTGTTTATTTGTCCATTCAACAGATATGTCAGATAGCAAAGTTCAACAATTTTTTAAACATGTCTTCCACAGTGTTATATAGTGTCTTTAACCGAATCATGCTACGTCTGTTCAATACATCCTTAACATCAATCATAAGTTCGCCTAGGGGGGTCAAATCAACCGAAAAATGCTTCTGTGTTTTAGTAATTATCACAGTCTTTTTTAGGGGTTTTTTTTCTGACAGTTGTCTTTAGACATTCAATATCTAAGGTAGATGTGCTCTTTTCCATGGTGTACACAAGATTTCATCCATTTAATCATAAAGGGAAACTTCCACTTTGAAAATGGTCAACAAATATGGTATGCTAGAGACACCTTTTTTCAAAGTAAATTTTGTGATACACCAAGTCTGTGGAGATGAATGTTGTGTACAAAGAAAAAAATTAATCTTCATGGATCTATGTATCATTCTTTGGCATATTTCAGACGATGAACCGCCTGCTATCACTGAATGTCCCTGAGAACAGTAATACATATGCTTAACCTTTTGTGTTAGCTTGAAAACATCAATGTTCAAAGAGAGATGTTAATATTTTCTTTGGTCTAAGCATAAAAAAAATCTAAACTTAAAAATAAAAGGTTTTTTTGTGGTGAAAAAATCTAAATATCAAACCTTTATTCTTCATTTTTGGTTTTTTTAAATGTGTACTTAACAGAACACAGCTACGTCTGTTCAATACAACCTTAAAAATTAGTCGTGATTTTGCCCAGGGGTTCAAATCAACGGACAAATGCTACTGTGTTTCAGTAATTATCCCAGTCTCTTTCAGGTTTTTTTTTTCAGAAATTCGTCTGCAGGCATTCAATATCTAAGGTAGATGTGCTCTATTCCACGGTGTTCACTAGATTTCATCCATTTATATCAGAAAGGAAAACTTCCACTTTGAAAATGGTCAACAAATATGGTTCGCTACAGACATTTTTTTTTTCAAAATAAATTTTGTGATACACCAAGTCTGTGAAGATGAATGTTGTGTGCAAAAAAAAAACCTTATTGTTCATGGATCTATGTATCATTATTTGTTATACTTCAGACGATGAACCGCCTACTATTACTGAATGTCCGATGAGCATTGTAGACTCAACTAGCAATGGTACTACCACAATGAATATTACCTGGACTGCTCCCACAGCATCAGATAACTCTGGCTTTGTCACACTGACATCAAGTCATGATGCCGGTACTTTGTTTTCTGTTGGTACAACGGAAGTCAATTATACGGCTGTCGACCTTGCTGGAAATATGGCTGAAGTCTGTGCGTTCAACGTTACAATCAATGGTATGCACTCAACTTCACATTGTTTCTTTCCGATGTCTCAATCTTATTTTCTCTACAGATTTAACAATTACACAACGGCACTATTTAGATTTCAGGCATCCAGTGCCAGGGACGGTCTGCAAGAGCAGATAAAATTCATCCTACATGATAAGTCAGCTCATTGGCAATATGTACTTGAACATGTGTCAGGACAATGACTAGTATATGCAGCCTGCTTATCCAGCATCTTTGAACATCATAGTTCGTTTTTTTTTAATATACGCACGTTTGTTTGAAGCAAGTTTATATTAAAGATATGTTGGCATATTTTCTGCTGTTACCAAAAACCTTGGCAATTCCTTTGGATGATATTCAAATGTAAAAACTCTTACATTTTTAGGGCCTTGTCCTTCTAACAGATAATATAGCACCAGTCATTGTGGGCTGTCCAAGTGATATCGTCAACTCCACCGATGTAAATGCTGCTACAGGCACTGTAACTTGGACTCCTCCAACAGTAATAGACAATTCGGGCTTGGTAACATTGACATCTAGTCATAATACCAGCGAATCATTCCCTATCGGTACTACTGAGGTGAATTACACAGCTGTAGATGGAGCTGGAAACATGGCAGATGTTTGCCGTTTTAGCATTACCATCAGAGGTAAACTAAAGACACCAATTTTCCTGACTACGAAAGTCGTTGTTTTGTAATTTGAGTCGTGGAAAGAAGTGCACTTGTTATTTTTACCTATGTTATTCATGAGATATATTGAGAGATAAGTAGGAACTTGGGTATATTTGAATATCCATTAGCAGCACCTGTTTCAATATTAATTTTGGGGGCCACATTAGTGCTGAATCTAACACCCTGAGAACAGTAATACATGTCCTTTACCTTTTGTGTTAGCTTGACAACATCACTGTTCAAAGAGAGATGTTGATATTTTCTCTGGTCTAAGCATAAAGAAAATCTAAACTTAAAAATACAAGGTTTTTTGTGGTGAAAAAATCTAAATATCAAACCTTTATTCTTCATTTTTGCTTTTTTTAAATGTGTACTTAACGGAACACAGCTACGTCTGTTCAATATATTCTTTGCATGAATCATATGTTTGCCCAGGGGGTCAAATCAACCGACAAATGCTTCTGCGTTTCAGTAATTATCACAGTCTTTTTGAGGGGTTTTTTCAGACATTTGTCTGGAGACATTCAATATCTAAGGTAGATGTGCTCTTTTCCATGGTGTGCACTAGATTTCATTCATTTAATCAAAAAGGGAACTTCCACTTTGAAAATGGTCAACAAATATGGTATGCTACAGACACTTTTTTTCAAAGTAGATTTTGTGAAACACCAAGTCTGTGGAGATGAATGTTGTGTACAAGAAAAAATTAATCTTCATGTATCTATGTATCATTCTTTGGCATATTTCAGACGATGAACCGCCTACTATCACTGAATGTCCAATGAGCATTGTAGACTCAACTAGCAATGGTACTACCACAATGAATATTACCTGGACTGCTCCCTCAGCATCAGATAACTCTGGCTTTGTCACACTGACATCAAGTCATGATGCCGGTACTTTGTTTTCTGTTGGTACAACGGAAGTCAATTATACGGCTGTCGACCTTGCTGGAAATATGGCTGAAGTCTGTGCGTTCAAGGTTACGATCAATGGTATGCACTCAACTTCACACTGTTTCTTTCTGCTGTCTAAGTCTCATTTTTTTCTACACGGTTAACAATAACACAAGGGCACCATTTAGATTTCAGGCATCCAGTGCCAGGGACGGTCTGCAACAGCAGATAAAATTCATCCTTCATAAAAAGTCAGCTCATTGGCAATATGTACTTGAACATGTGTCAGGATGATAACTCGTATATGCAGCGTGCTTTTCCAGCATCTTTGAAAATAAGAGGTTTTTTTTAATATGAGACCTGTCACG
>JZLH01S0091377.1:1835-13028 GCA_001188425.1 Eucidaris tribuloides | reverse complement strand
AAATTATGGTACATGGTAATAAAGACAGTGGGTACTGAGTGATACTCACCCTCAGCAATTTAATTTGTGTTTAGTTAACGTCTTTGCAAGTTTTATCCCGGGATAAAACTTGCAGAAACAACTATAGGGGGAGGAGCTTATCGATTCAAACGGTGCATACACTACCATGGCGCGACTAACACACGTCGGATGGCACGCATCGGTCACGCATGGTCAGCTCCAGACCAGTGCTCGTGCGATCTGATTGGTTAGGAAGAACTCATTTTTTTCTTAACTTATGCCTGTTAGTCGCTGCATGGTTCCTTCTCCCTTTAAAGGTTAGTGACATCATTGGGAACACTTGAAAATGCCTCAAGAACCAAATGAGTTGAAATGTATACCAACTATACACTAACTGGAATGGATCTCCCAGCTGGAAGGATTTGTCTGTACTTTGTTTACTTAAGGAGAATCAAGCATGAACATACTAGTATTTTATTTTTTTCCGGGATGATAAAAATAAGATCCATAGAAAGCCACACAGCAGGTTTGCCTGCCACGAGGGACAATAGACATTAGTTATTCTAGAATGAGTCAACGTTTGACTACAAGAATTTCAAAGGATAATCCTGGCATACTTGATTCTAGAGTAGTTTCAGCCCAAGTTGAGGACTACCCCTAATCATGTCATTTATACCTTTAAGGTTCTATTTCTATTTTCACTGATAAAAAGACCATCACAAATTATACTGAATTGCTCAAAACTTTATTGAAATTAGACGTATTATCATCACCATTATTCTTAGTTTTTGAGAGAGTATATTCTCGGTTTATCCCGGCGGTTACAACATACACTGGCCCACGGCACTGGAACCCAGATTCTCAAGTAACTGTTGACGAAGGTGATCGCATTCACTACTCCATACATATTCACACTGATGAATGCCGCTCACAGAATTAAGTTATGTAGTGTGGAATTTGATATAAATCATATCTCAGACAAATTATGAAAGAAGAAGAAAAAATAGATATTGTAATAAGACAAATAGTCTACTCTCTGGTGTAAGGTATAGGCCTATAGGCCCTAAACATATTCTTTTTTCCATTTATGCTCTTGGCATGTAATCAGTATTCAGTATTTTACCAAATATATTCATGTCTGACATAGGCCTATATGTTTATTTCAAATTTAAATATGTATGTGTTTCCACAGACCTTAGATTTTTGAGCACCAAAAATGTCATTAATTTATTTCGTTTTCAACCATTGATCATGCCTGAGTGTTGTGCGCCATTACACTGCGCATGCAGAATGCATGCGCATGGCCACTGACCTCCGATTACGTCGCCGTGGTTCGTCGCGGCATTCGGCATTGCGGATTGATATTTATAACTTCATATAACATAAATTCAAATATGGTGAAAGGTGAGTCATAGTAGAATCAGACATGTGGATATACAATATATGAGTATTTTCATTCACAAAATCACATATTTTGTGATATACTGACCACTTTTACCACTAGTTAAAGGGGATCTATATTTTTCCTCGGTACCGAGTATGACGTCATCAAGAAGTAAATCGTGTACCGAGTCGCCATTTTTTCACTACACGACGAATGATCGATCGTGGGCTTTGTCTATTTTCTAACACGGTTGGCCAAGTTATTTGGGCTACGAAACCAATTTTTCAAAAAATGGGTGATTCTACCACAGGCACAACGGGTGAGTCTAAACGAACCTGTACATGTTCTTCAAATTTAGCTTTGCTTGGTTTGGGATTTTGTAGTTTTTATGAACAAACATGAGAACGGAGTCGGAAGCGAGAATCTCACCTTGTCCGCTTCCGCGGCATAACACTACAGTAACACAATAATGCACTGTGCGGCTGTGACTGTGATATGTGAGTGTGAATGTGGTGACGCAAGCCAAGCAAACATGTATCCGTCATGTCCGTGACTCTCCATGTTTTGCAAGTTCCTTAGATGTAGACATGGTAAATGATTCGACCACTTAAGCACTTTAACATTAATATCTTTCTTTCTATTCACAATACACAGAGGTAAATAAAGTTTTTAAACTGCAATAAAGTCGCTCGATTGCGATACATATTTTTTGTGCCCACGAATCGACTGGGCATCAATCGATCATGAGGGGTTGTATTTCCGGACGTACCCGGACACCGCGCGTTAAAACAGCGCAATGCGCGTCGGGGAACCATCGCGCGAAGTTGCAAACAGACACCCGGGACGCAGCTGTTATTTTTCTTGCATAAATCCAGATTTTTCATGGAAATTCTAGTGCTGATTATTAGAAAATAACGTTATTTGGCAACATAGATTTCTAGATCTATCCCTAAAAACGCACAAAATTAAGTGTCCAGTAACTCAAGTCCCGGGGAGGGCGGGAAATGTGGCGGTATGCGGTTAAATGACGTATTTCTAAAATAGGATGGAAGCGGCTCATCCTATTTTTAGAATGTCCTTTATATAGAGTAAAGGCCTTGAATCGACCGTCGCAAGAATCGCCACATCGGGAATAAAATATTTTGCATTGTGAATATAACTCAATCGTATCCATAACTTGCACCATGTTAACACACTCTATTCTGATCAACATCCACAAACATTGCTCAAATTTTCCATTAAAATGTCGATTTTTTGTCGAAAGTTGCGATGTCGCGCATATTTTAGAAATTGCGCGATAGCTTGAGCAACCTGTACTAAGCAGAGGGGTCACAAAAACTCCGGTAAAACAAACCAGAAAAATCAACGAAATTTGACGCGGTTTTTTTATCATACGGTATCTACACCAATGCTCTATCACTGCACGGTAGCTGAGAAAAAAAGCGGTAGCCAATCCCGATCAGGAATTCTCTGCCTGGCATCGCGTGCGGTACCGGCTCTATCAATCGACGCCCGGTAATTAATATCAGCATTGTAAACCTGTTATGCAGCAAGTCTCGCTATATCACTTCGCGCAGTTCACTGTAATATTCGTCAAGCGACTCACTTCAATTTCAATCACAGTAAAATGACATCTTGCTTATTCTTTAAACTCTTGATCAAGTGTTAAAGAACAAGCTAATCTTATGATCTGAAATGTTCCTCAACTTTAAAGCACAGATTATACTTTTGTCAACCAGATGATCAATACTAGAATTTCAGTTTTCACAAAGTTGCGTCTTCTTATCACCCCCAAATACATCTACTAACAACATCAAAACTGAAGAGTAGTCTTGTACAGAAACTTGCCAATGTTTACATTAATAGGTAGACATCGCTAGATAGATTTACAATTATCCTCGACGAAAGTTGGAAAATGTCAGAGGTCCCCTCTCACCTTCCAACCAAAAAAAAAAAAATCAAACAACATATATTTTTAGAATTCTCAAAATATCGGAGAGTTCAGACAATTGAGCTATATTTATTCTATGGAGTCATTGCATAGATCATTATTAAGTCGTATCTAAAACACATAATTGCAAATAATTCAATTTTTTACCACTTACCAAAAATACATCTCGGCTCTTAATGTTGCCTATATTTTCATTGATCTACACAGCAATTTAATTTTAGATATGTTAATTTCATCTTAGTACTCACTCAACTATGCTATTCAATTCCCTTTAGGATTAAAAATTCATTTCTAGAGGCAGACATCATACCACACATCGTTTCAGAACTTCAGAATATCTGTGTGATTTTAGGCATAATTCATGTCATGAAGTAATTCATCGAGCTTTCAGCGAATTATGGAGACAGACCATCAATGGAATTAGCATAGAGGTAGTTTACTTCTCATCAAGGAGTTTGCAGCCAATGCTTGAAAAAATTACGGTGAGAGTACACCAATAGTCTTCCCAATGTAAGGTTTATACTTACAAGGTCACAGTACCGTAGGATGTATGAACGCAACATCAAGTCTTAGTAGTCATGTATCAGCCACTACACAGGGTGTTTCTACTTTTGAAATCTTACTCAAAAAGATGGTAGATTAGCTCGAGGAGGTATTTTCTTAATTACCGTGATTACGGAGCGTGTTATGCAAAGAGGTCGTCAACAGACAGTCTCACTAAATATCATCTATACCATTAAAAATACCGATACACGTACACTACGATCATCTCAATCGACACACACCAAACACACACTGCACTATCACAAAGTATTTTCGACCCACACACTCTTATTGTTTCAAAATATCAGCTATGCTAGCAAAGAATGGCATCATAAAGATTATTGTAATAACTGTTTTAACTTAATATTGGTGTTTTAGTAAATAGTAATTTTTATATTTTAAATGTCATTTATATGTGCTATTTTCTTATTAGATAAGTTTGATACTTATACGGTTTTCTCTTTAGTACAGTCTGGATTACGTAAGATGGGTAATCGAATAGGCCAGGGTCATATTTCGATGCTGGTTATAAGCTATCATTTCGTTTACAAAGGCAAGTGGCAAGCCCATCCAATACTTATCGTAAACAGATGGAGCTGCGTTTGGGAGCCTTTACAAGTTGCGAAAATGGAGTATCGGCGTCCGTCACAAAGGTCCGTTTGCTGTACTTTCAGAATAATGGTAATCTGTCTTAATTTTATGGTGCTACAGGTGCTTCATACGAGCTGCTAGGCATTTGCACGCAATCCTTACAGCACAGTAGTACAGCTATTTTATGCTTCGATAAGCGTCACGTTCAGTAAACGCAAAATCCCAGTTAACAACGCTAGCACGCTCTAGTATATTGTTTTTTTTTTACTCATCTACTCTCATATATCATTGCCATATACTCACCGACCCGAGTTTCGAACGTAATTGTGATTCTCTAGATACTTTTCATGAAGTAACACACGTATACGTTTTTGACTGTCTTATAGCTTTACGGATTAGTCTAGTATAATTGTTCTTAGTATACTCAGTTATCGTTAGAGAGGGTAGAGCCCCATGGCTCTATCGTAATCATGATGAAGTTTCGCTGCTTCTGAATGCAACGCATTGGACGCTTAAGGGCAATTTATTATTATTCACAGGTAACTCGAAGATAACAATTGATCGGCAGTACTTGTATCAGATTGCTCAGCGTTGCTGCAACGCATCTTAGCCGAACATTTTGAATTGTATTCATGAGGAACGCCATCAAGAGGATATTGATAGTATGAGAGACCCTACTATACAGAAGAAGGATAATACATTGAATATCTCTATTAAGGAATGCAAGACAAGAATTATGGGCTCGGTCCTCTGGTCCAGTCTCGACGAGCAGCTTGCAATCAAAATAGTGCGAAAGTATGCTTGGTAATTACTTGTTTGTAAATGGTTTAGTATGTAGATTCTGGTAGACTGTTTTATTACTATTGGTACAGTGTCAGAAGGCAAACATGGGACACAGCAACCATAACTATGAATAAAATGTACATTTAATGGGCGCACCCTACAGTCATAATATGTAGATCGTTACTTTCAAGGTATGGTGATTATGTGTAGAACATTCAAATTGGCCCTATAAATCATACAATTTATTCGTTTCATTGCGTGTTTAATGCTACAAGGAAATTATCAAATTATTTATAGTTTGGAAAGTTTCTGTTAAAATATTCTAGATGGTTGTAGTTTTGTGTTGCATCAATGAATTCATACAAACTTTGATTGTTCCGATGATACTAGAAAATATAATAGAATGTAAATATGCTGCATGAGTTGGATACAGAAGGATTGATAATTATATATAGTATTTAATGGTATACTACTGGGTGGCGGACGTGGTACTAGATGCTTAGATTGTACGAATGATATGATCGTCATTCTAGACAGAGAGTCTAATAGCGTTTCGACAGGGATACGTTATCTGACAGAGTAGCAATTTAGCACTGACTGGTCTTACATATCTTTTAGCGCTATGATCTCATAGATATATGAATGGTAACTGTGATATTACAAATCTCGCATGTTCGTGATTCCATAGCGAATCTAAGCGTTAGTAACGCGGAATTACGTCGAAATAGAGACTAAGTAGTATATAGCTAAAAAATAACTCACTATACGATCGTAGCGATTGCCTAAGGATATGTTATGTGAATGTGTATTTCATTAGTATTATATAGTGATATATATATATATTTATTCTTATTTATTCTAATTTTATTGGTGAAAAAACATCAACTAGCAAAAACACACACCATACCACAACACACCACAGAGTTCAGCATAAATGATGCAGTAGCTTATGTGATCAACAACGATTCACCTTGTTTACTGTGAAATTTATTTGTAGTTTGTATTTAGATCAACATAGTGAATGAGTCTTTTATTTCATTCACGTTAATGCGGCTTTTGATTTCTAACACGCTCTGCATTTATTAATACAATGTTCTGCATATTACATAGTACTTTTTACGTAAATTCTTATCTATCTCGATACTTAGAGATCTCTGCAAGTGTGTTGTATCACTACCGAAGTTTAGCGGGTAGTGGTTGCGAGAAAAAGATATACACAACCGTTGTTGCAATCATTTGACACAACTAACTAGGCTATATAGATTGAAAGATATTAATGTTATCGCCGTATTCATTGTTCATTTAGATGATTCCCGTGAGATTGCTGTTCTGCGCGGACTTTACAAACCTGCGTTGATTGGGGCCATAAATTCCAGGACGGTATTTGTCATTATTTATATGAAGATGGAATTTGATCAAATATCATATTCTTGGCAATTACTCTCAACCGAATATGATAAGTATCTGTGTCCTGGTAATATACAATTTTTGTGTTGTTTAGTAGGAATTTGCACATGCCCTTAGATTGGTCGCTATATGATAATCAAACTAGGCACTGTTTATATGCACTACTGAGTATCAACTTTTATGGTTCATTGTCAAATTCAACTGATTCGCAGAAAATGAGGTAGTATTTATTCGCTATTCTCACGGCGGATTTCCTGTTTGATTGCGAGAAGCATCAAGCATGTTGCGTCTAGTGGCTCGCTGCACTGGTTCAGCATGCAGTGATGTTGTTGCACCATTGTGTGGAGTATAAATCACGCGTGGTGTACATCATACTGCAATTAATCTGTTCTGCTATTTTTTTTTATGTGTCTCAAAATGTATTATTCATTAGACTAATGACTGATCGAAAGGTGCCATATAGTGATAATGGGTGAGAGACGGCTTATGCACAGATGGATTTTGAGCTAGTGTTAGAGAGGCAACAAGTCCTATGATAAAAGTACAGGTTTTGCACTCATAACTTAAGTTAATTGCTTAGGTTGCTTATATATATGCTCGCTCGCCACTTATATCTATGGGTTTTAGCTCCCATATGAATAGACGGTGTTCTATGAAGGTCTGATCCAAAAAAGTGCAGTTACTTTTTAAATGTCCTTCATATGGTTCTATAAAGCTCAAGGCCAAGTCCATATAATTGGAGTTGATCAGTCATACAGAGATCTCATTATTCACAACATGGTTGCATAGAATTGCAGAAAAATACTCTCCACACGTTTTCGTAGCAAAAAGATTTTGATGTCAAGAGGTATATTTAGATTAGGCTAACTTATACATCAGATCTTGATGGCCATTATGATTAGATCGATGATGTCATACCCCGTACAATGCTCATACTTCATAGGCTATTCAGCAGGGGCTGAAGCGGCAGCCAGGATTGTGGTGACTCTATATGACTTCACATCTTCTAGGAAAGTTGGCGAATGTCGTTGAAATGTGCGCTCTAGATGTTCTTAGCTATAGCAGATCTGCTGATTTTTGTTCTCAGGCTTGCTGTGCCGAATATCTGAGGCTTCAAAGCGGAATCAAGTTGCAGCTCGGGGGGCACAGAGCCTCGTGCTATACATAGGATTCAGCTACCCAACTAGTCGTAACACTAACAGCTATCTGAAATCTTACCCAGAATACAGCGTCATACTTTATCATGAGAGTCAAGAATTGTTCTGCTCTGTCTTGTGCACCGTCTTCACTTTTGAGGTGTCTATTGACCCGATTATGCTATGTAGTTTGTGGGTCCATGCAATATTATTGAAATATATATGAGTCATCCTTAAATCTTGTCCCATTCAACAACAGCCTAGAGGTCCATTATGCTAGTTCAAATTGCTCTGGAAGGGTAGTAGTTGGAAGACCGTCGTCACCTTTTTTCCATGGACTAGGTCGCTCATAAGCTTCGATGTTGGTTACCTTACGGGACCATGAGGGAAACTTTTTGTAAAAGGTGTGCGAGGTGGTTTGCAGGTCGTTTGTTGATATAAGAATAGAATATATTTTTGGTTAATTAGTACTTTTATTCTGATATTCTGAACACTAGCATGCATCCTCACGTCTTCTCTTTGGTACTACTCAGAATGTACAAAACAATATCTTGAATAAAGATATAAACGTTGTTACCAATTTATACTATACAAATATTGATATATTGATGATAAATAATTAGTCCGGGCTCGTCCAATTAAACTTATTGATATTCTGTGCAAAATGGAAAATAGTAAAATACAATAGTTTCCTGATTACTTGTAAATTCTCCTTCATATTCCTTGCTCTTCTATTTGTGTTAGTTGCGATCAATCGAGATAATTATCAGTATATTTATTTCATAATATTCTGCACAAAAATCAACCATGAAACAAAAAAATACAATATTTATATCCCACAGCATTACACAATATTTGTGACGACCTTCTAAAAGAATTGTTCAAGCAGCTGTTTAATGAACCCACTGTGCCATAAACCAGTTGTAAAGCACAGTAAGAGTTCCCCTATGTAAGATATAATTGAGAAGGGTACATTATTCTTCAATAATACAGTAATATTAACGTGGATTCATATCAAAATGTTGGTAAATTTCTCACACACTCACAACTTGAAAAAAGATCTCACAGTGAATTTAACTTTGCGTATGAAGCGTTTAACAGCAACTAATTTAAATCAGAGATGAATGTGAACAATTAAATAAATCAAATTCAAGTCCAGCACAAACTTGGAAAAAAGGTTGAGACATGGTGACAATAGCACATTGGTGAGAATGGATCATATTATTTCATTTATGCATTTCATTAACTTGAAGTGTTGGACTTGCAACAATATTATTAATCATTTAAAAAACATTTGGCTACACAGATGAGGACATATAGTGTATACTTAAAACTCTGAAAGGATGTATAAAAAAGTAAAACCGTATTTCATCAAACTTACATTCGTTTGCCACAGTCGAGGTTCTACAACGATTATACATTCACAGATGTAAAATGAAGATAATCAACAATCTCTCACACACTCTCACATATTTTTATTGGTAAGGTTTTACTGATGAATAAGTTATAGTTGTAAAACTTTGAACTAACACTCAATATAAAATAAATAGCATTAACTGTAAAAGAAGAAATCAATAATGCCTCAAAAACTAATCACACAAACTCTATAAAATCAATTTTCGTGGTAGCTAAGACTGTATTGGATCGAGTTAAGCTTTATCCATGTACCAAGGTTTGAGATCAGTAGGATTTCATTATAACTATATTCCTTACTGAAAACATAATGTTTGATACTTATGTGTCGTTATGAACGACACCGCCCGAAAAGCAGTGAGGCCCGAAATATTTATGAATATTTTGGGATGCTTTGTTTACTTTTTGCACTCACCCTCTTCACAATCGAAAGTAACAAATTTTGATCAGTTCTATGATATGCGTTTAAAAAAATATCTTTCGGGCTCTATTTGAAGCAGGGAATGGACTAAAATAATAGGCAATTTTATTGTTTTTAATGTTCATTACGTTTCTTGCCAACTATGAAACAAACCATGTATTTTGTTTGTTTCTTCGTCATGGAAAAAGCGATAATGAAATACGGTTAGTAACAACGTGTATTCAAAATAGAGAATTAGAGTTTAAAGAATCCAATTTGTCACCGCGATGCCGTTTTGTTTTGATCTATTTGATTGGAGTTGTTGCTATTTCTCTGCGGGTGGAGTGGAGCCTGGGCATACTTGGGCTTTTGAGATGTTCTCAGTGCCGACATACCGATCATACACAGACGCAACCAGTATCTCGCAAATGTTGAAAGGTTTTCATCGTGGTTACATTTGACACCTACTTTATAGAGAGATATGAATGTAACTAGATATATTTCCAATTGCCATACTTTACATTCCGATGCGTCGTTCTCTTAGCTGTCCCTAGTCGTGAAGAACGGTGTGATAGTAGTTAAACTCTTGTGCAAGTCTGCATTGTTTTTATGATCGAATTGAGATGGCATTTGGGACTAATTGAAAAACTTTGTGAATATGCTCTCCTTAGAAGTGCCTCATGAACTTACACATACAAAATCTAGTTTGTGGCATTTTTTTGGCCAGGAGATTTTTAAGGTGTATATCTTGTTGCAAAATTGTTGCATTATAGATAAAGTATATAAAGAAAATCAGCTTTGGGAGATTTGTATGTATCGTGAGCAACAGCGACGAGATGTAGACTGGCGGAAACACAATAAAGTGCACAGAGTTAGTTCGGCACATAAAACGGAACATCCACCCAACACAACAAGGACTGTAGGAGAGTAACTTGCGTTTAGAATAGACGTAACTAATAGACATGTTTTATCTTACGAGCGGATAATTGTGTTCATCGTGAATTCATCATTTTTCCTCGACTAAAGCGGCTGATCATTTGGGTAGGAGAGATATAATGGGGGAATTGTGGCTAGTAAGCGTTCGCTGATTTAGAACTCGCGCTCTGTTTTGCTTGCTAACATCTGAGCTTGCAGAGAAATAGATCACCTACATGACGAAAAATAGATTATCTTTATCAGGGAAAGGAAAAATGAAGAAACCAGAAAAGTGAAAATAAGAGTGACAAACAGATGGGAAAGAAATCCCATGAAATAATTCATGTTTATCTGTCACATTTAAATAGAAAATGACAACCACCGTTTTTTAAAAATAATCACAGAACAGAGCACTTTTCCAGTGCCTCGCTGCTATGAAAGACTAAGATTAAAGTTGCGGTGTTCTAAATTGGAAATTAAAAACCCCTAGAAATACAAAAGTAATAAATTAAACAAAAATCCCCGTGTTGCAGACCGGAATTTACATGTTTAATTTTCGACTGTATATGTGAATGTCCTACTCCCGCTATATTTGTGAATTAATACTTGTTTCTGTTCTATCGAAAGTTAGCAGAGGGGCATATGGTGTTCTCAATTTTGGCTTGGAGGT
>JZLH01S0091375.1:40508-53879 GCA_001188425.1 Eucidaris tribuloides | reverse complement strand
AAGTAAAGCAATCAATATCAGGCAGGATTACATGAAATAGTAAATATACAAAATACAAACACTAGAAAATGCATATTATGTCACAAAGTGAGCTATTGTAGTTGTTGTTGTAGTTAACACAATTTGAAATTGGTGTAATGTTCACTTCAAATGCAACTAGTGGCACTTTAAGGACACTGCCCCAGTTCTTACGAATAAAATTGATGCTATCTTTTGCCCCCTGGTCCTAGCAGCAACATTGATTTTCTACTCTTTCCAACTACTGGCAATGAGAATATGATGCCCCGAGTTCGTCACAGGCATTCAGATCAGTGAGTACTTAAAGGAAATAAAACCTCGACATATGAAACTACACAAGGAGCTTAATACAATTACAGTGAAGTGAGAACTCGGGCGGTAAATACAAAGAGCTCTGTTACAGGGTTCCCACACACAAGGATGATTTAGATTTCAATATGACACTTCTTTTTAACACTTGTTATCACATCACCTTCAACACTTACTGTACATATGAATTTGACTTTTAACTGCCTAAATTGTTTCAACTTAGTTAAATTTATATAAGAAAAAGGTAAACAAAGAGAGGTAAATTTACTTGGGCACAGAATTAATCATAAATTCAAATACTGTATTCTGTATTACACACTACAGTGGACTCTCATTATAAAGAACAGTAATATAACAATCTTGTTCTAACAAACAAATTTTTGCAGTCCCGAAGGTGAAATTTTCTTTGTATTTTGTTGTTTTTGCAATCCTGATATAAAAAAATTTTGATATAACGAATTGTTATCTAAATGGGGGGTTTCAAGCGCAGGGATATTAACGCGTATCCCACGCGTAAAGGAATGCGCGTATACGCGATGTGGTTAAACGAGAGGGTACATCGGAAAATGTTGTACAATGAGGAAAAATTGTTTGTAGCACCACCAAGGAACTTTCGTATTTGTCTGTGGCTGACTGATGTGTGTGGCTTACAAGTTGATCCAGTGTTCCACTTAACATAATTATAACTAAACTAGTTTTTAAAAATAAATCACACTATATCATATCTGTATAATGTGCATGTTTTGCTTAATTTATTAAACTACGAGAAAGACGTTAATTCTGATGGATAAGAGGAATAACACGTCTCACGAAGAATGAAATCAGTGGGTCGCCATTGACAGACTCAATTATTTGGAGAGGATTTAGTTAAATGTCTAATTTGATAATTTCTAGTGGATTTAGATAACAATGATAATATTACATGGCTTATTTTCTGTGGACACAGAAAATATTTTACTCCTTATGAAAATATCGGACTCGTCTTCGACTCGTCCGATATTTGTCACAAGTCGTACAATATTTTCTTGTGTCCACCTCAAAGCCATCCAATATTATATAAGTAATTGTCCTGGTCCAAGGATTTTGTTGTAATGACAGTCCACCATATTACATTATGTTTAGTACATCATTATACGGGGGACTCCTGATATATCAAAGTCCTCCGGACTGGCGGTTTTCTTTCATTGTATCAAAATTTAGTTATAACCAACAGTGAAGTATATAAAGATATATACATGTAGATAATAGTTTTGGGACCTGAATTTCTACTTTGTTGTCACAGGAATTTCGTTATAACGAGAGTGCACTGTACTACTTCTCCCTACATCTGAGCTTCATTACCCTCCACGTTAGGTCTAAAAATGAAACAAGGAAAAAGAATGTACTTCAAAACAATCATTTAGACATTTGAGAAAGTGAAAAATCTATGAATAAACAGTTTTGCCATGCTTAGAAACTCATGGGAGAAGCAAATATTTACTAAGATTCAGGTTTCATTACCAGTATTTACCAAAGTAAAGCTCTTCCAAGCTACTGTGGAAAGCGTTTTGCTGTATGGTTGTGAGACCTGGACCATAACTAAGAAGATCAAAATAGCCTTGGACGGGTGCTACACAAGAATGCTAAGGGCTGTACTAAATGTGTGTTGGAAAATCCCATACTTCAAACAAAGACCTGTATGGGGATATCCTCCACCTCACAACTAAAATCGCTATCAGACGACTGCAATTTGTGGGTCACTGTAAAAGAGCCAAGGGAAGAGAACAATTGGGCGGCCCAAAAAGACATACGTCGATCAACTACAACAAGATTCTGGCTATGAAACAAGCGAAATGGAAAATATCATGCTAGACAGACGTCTTTGGAAAGCCATCATTAATGCCTGACAGCAAGAGTCGACGGAGTGAGTGTGATTTACCAAACAACTTGGATGGGCAAGAAATGATTAATCTATTTGCAGCCAATAACACTTAATTTTAATATTACTGGAAAAGTTAGCCTTTGACCACGCATTTAATAACTTTTGCCACAAACAACAGTTCAATTTGCACTTTGGTTCAATGAGTAACATACTTTCAAGTACGGAACAAACAAAATTCTGCAAAAAATTTATAATTACGAAAAAAACAGCTGAATCGTCTGTCATATATTCAAAACTAATATTTGCAGGTTTCACAAATGATATTTGCACATACTAATTTTGTCATTTTTCGCCTTACAAACTTACTTTATTAAAACGATTTAACTGATTCTGGGACCATGGAATCAATTTCTTTTTACCACCAATTTTAAAGCTTGTATGTCTGTAATGGTGTTGTTATTGATTAGAAAAAGTGAGACTATTGAAAGGTGTATTAGTCCAATTTCAGCACAACAGAACAATTTAAGTCAATCAAATTTAGTGACAAATTGACCTGAGCAGCCAGAAATGAGAATGTGATATCACAACTACCCCACCCCCCACCCCCAAAAAACAACAACAAACAAACAAACAGGGCTCTTGCTTATCAAAATGGCAACATGAATTATGAAGTAGTGTGGTAATTATTTTTCCATGATGGGTAATTATATTTTTTCATCTTTTTGCCAATATTTATTGCACCAATGACCGATATACATCATTCTTCTTTTCTTTTTGCATGATCATGCTTTCTTCTTTTCTCTATTGGCAGATTCCAATTGGTGTTAACTCACCATGATGGCAACTAAAAACCTTATATTTCCAATCAACAAAATATTTTCTCTCTAGGAGACCATCTGCAATATATGAAATATACATCAGATGAATTGATCCTTTACGAATAATTCACTAAAGAGATGATAAACTTCTGTTACTTTATTCATCTCATTATTACAAATTACTGTTTTTAAATATACATGCACATCTGCAAAAGTTGTTTTATTGTGTTACATTACAAGAAGTCAATCAACATGATCAAATTTTGGTGTATACGGTTTTAGCATGTTTGCGGAAACAGAAGCAGTTTTTTCTGAATGCAGAATAAAATACATAAAGTTACGTCTGTCTGTAAAAAATAATAAATAATAAATAAATGACAAATATCATAGGCTTACACACAGTAACTGCAGATAATCATCATAAAATTGTGTATTAACTACACAGAAAATATCTAACGTACAGAACTATAGGAGTACAACGACGAAATTGCCAAAATAAAAACAGATGCATTATAATTCCTAAACTCAAATATATCTTAGAAAACATTCAATAAGCCTCATAACCTAATGAAAGACTTAATCTTTACCTCATACAATCTCTCAAGACCCAACGTTGCCTATGGATATGTCTCCACAGCTGGGACATGTATACCGTAAATTTAAAATACATGTACAGTGTTCTTCAAATAATTACACTTGCTTCGTAAGTGACGTTATGTGTATCAGTTTAAGACATACTTCTAGACTCAACTGACACTAGACAGTGTACTTCTTCCATTATGAGGAATTGGCTTTCATATATTTACCTCTCTATTTAAACTCTCACCCACCATTATACCAAGAAGCAGAAAAAAAAAATGTACACGTACATTATATGAAATATAAGAAGAATCATGCATTATCACAATCTCATATTATATCTTACATAATTGCTGCACTTGTATTTTTTCAATATCCTTCATAAATTTTATTGGTTTAACCCCATGATAATTGTTACTCTTCTCTCACATAAATCTATGATGGAGTAAGAAAACACACATTTTGGTACATTCCTCTCCTTATTTGGAAAATGCACCAGGCACCAAACATATTAATTGTTGCACATCATGTTACACAAGTACTAAAAAAATAAAAAATATATTTGTGAAATATTGTTTATATTTCAAATGTAATTTCATTATATATATGTATGTACATATGTATTTAATACTTGCTGTTTTTTTTGTCCGTGAACGCTTACGAGGCACTAAGAGTTGCATAAAAGTATTTGCTGTGAGTTGTTCGCTGTTTTGGCCTGCTTTATATTTTTCAGTTCCTCTCCCAAATGGATGTTTCTCCCACTGCCAGCTCCACACTGAATGATGTAATTTTTAGTGTCTGTGTGTAAAACGAAGATAACAAAAAAAAAAAAAGTGAATATGTATTAGATAAATTTATTGTTTACTATCCAAATGTCAAGAATAATTTAGCTTTCATAAAGAATTTGTGTGAGTTTAATTGTCTGGTTTTCAGGATAATGTCACAAGAGTCCTTTTGGGATATCAAATAGTAAATTTACAGTTTTAACAATTTTCAGAAGGGTTGATGTTGATGATGGTTTCTGATGTCTCGCATGACAATAACATACTTCATGAAAGATTGACAAACAATTTATTTGATCGACCAAAACTATACTTGGGCTTTCAAGATAAAAATATTCTGTGTCTTTTTTCAAGGAAAAAAATCACGTGCTGATAAATGTACCATACATATCATACATAGCAGCTGAAGAATAATTCTTCTGGACGAAATTTGGCAAGCATTGCAAGTTTCATTGTTTGTTAGTTTGTAAAAAGAATTAAAGGGCTACAGTTTTTAAATATTAAAAATATCCAAAAGAATGAATAAAGAATGAACTCTTAGGATTAAGATCCAGAATGTACTTTAAAATGCACTTGCATGTGTATGAAAGTGATTACATGAACTGATTTATAAATTTTATATACATGGGAATAAAACATCTACAAATACAACACAGTACAGAAGGTATGATAAATAATGAATAAGATAATGGTAACAAGTATTTTTTTTCAGTTAAACATTTAGATATGAACATGTTGATATATATCACGTAAAATTTGTGTTACACTATGTCTTACCACATTTGAGAACATGTATTTTCTACACGCATCACTGATGATTAACAGGCTCAACAAAATAGCAAGGACAAAATAAATATCTACAAAGTAATTTTTAAAAAGAAAATCCACTCAACTGAGTACTGGATATATGTACGTACAATATAAAATATGTGATACTTTCAAAGCATAGAGTAAATGTATACCAGTACCTTAACAAGTGCAATTAACTTTTATATAAGGATCCATATAACACAGAACTGGCCTCACAATAATACATCAAAAAATTAAAAGTAAAACTGGTTAAGAACACAAAAATATTAAGCAAATGTACAATCTTTGCACATGCAAAACCCCACATAGCCAGATATATTATGCAGTTTTTATGTTCTAGTCCACTCTGCAAAACAACGAGTAACCGGTAATAACGAACGGGGAGAACGAAGGCTGACATAATTCACAATCACTTCGCTAGTCAACAGTGAATGAAACCCAGATTATTATCAATGCAAATTTAAAGAACACAGAACAATAAGCAAAATCAAACAGTGAAAGTTTGAGAAAATTTAGCTGAACTGTTCAGAGTTATGAGTGTGTAAATTTCATTCTTAAGTAGATAACTTGGCCATTTTTTGTGATGACATGTGGAGAACTCAACATTGGTTTTGTACACAATTTTTTTTAATTTTTCTTACTTTTCAAAATTTTATGTCCCCTTGGTTGTTGTTTAAGCATGTAACAGGAAAATGCATGCTTTTCTGAAAGATTGTCACCTCAAATGACATCTCAGAAAAATGAAAATTTGTATAAAAAAAAAATATGGGGTTCTCTATACTCTTATCACAAAAAAGTGGCAAAGTTGCCAATTTAAAAGTAAATGACATGATTGGGGGGTAGTCCTCAACTTGGGGTAAAAACTATTCTAAAATCAAGTAAACAATGCAAGGATTCTACTGAAAAAAAAATTGTAGTCAAAAGTTGATTAATTGTAAAATAAACATTAGTATGCATGCCTTGTGACAGACAAATTTGTTGTGTAGCTTTCTATGGGATTAATTTATCTCGGGGCACAACAGAAATAAAGGGCTGGTATATTCATGTTTGAGAAAAATCCTACCAGCCAGGAGATACACTCCAGTTAGTGTATAGAATGGTATATCTTTCAACCAGTTTGGTTCTAGAGGCATTTTCTATTTCTCCCAATCATGTCACTGCCCTGTAAATATTGTCTTAAATAAGGACTGAACAGACTTTGAACTTTCATAACTCTTGAATGGTTGCGCCGAATATGCTCAAACCTTCACCATTTTCTTTCTCTTATTGTGCTATACACCCTGAATACTGACAGATGTCTGGGTTTCATTTCATTTTTAACACAAATCAGACCTCGGAGGCTAACTTAGGTATAGAAGGATGGCGTTCGGCTCGTATCCGTCAGCCTCGGATTTCTCCTCGGTTTGTTGGGTTTGGGCGACGAGGTAGGCGTGTCTTGAGACATTATGCTCTCTTGTTTCGTCAACAGTGCCCTCGTGTGGATAATACAGGAACAGGATTAGTCGAAAGTCAAATTTCTTATGATACTTTAAAAGTCACTGATGAATGCCAATAAAGCACCAAAGAAAGGGGCTCAGTAATCTCAATCAAGAATCCCGTAGTCTGAAGACATGGAGCCTATATTTTATGGGTCCTTCAGTTTGAGTTTAGTTTCAACTTTTGGTTCTGCCTGAAAGAGATTCAACACAATCCTCTCCTGGGGTCCTTTCTACAGCTACTACATGAAAATAATCTGCATTCCTTACCCTAGCCCCTCACTCCTTATGATGACGTGAGCAACTATGTTAAAATGTCGCGTGAAGATCTTTTCAGAGCCACACATCTCAAAAAATTCTCATGGCATTACTTCGCAAACCTCCTACAACAAAGTCAATGGAATCTCTTTTCTTTTTGATATTGTTTGGTTTTGTATTTTAACCACTGATCTCTATACTCCTTAGCACTGTGATAGAAAACTACAGTAATTCGAATATGCATAGGTGATGGGTATTTCCGCCTGCCTCACTATCCAACAGGCTAAACTGGCTCAGTCGTAGTATGATCAAAATTCACTTTTAAGTTACTGAGTTATTGTTGATATATAAAGATTGTGTCAGGGATTTGCAAGTCCATTACTTCCCTTCATTATCAATACCAAACGGTAGTTTAGTACTTACAAATTGTATGTTGAAAGTTTGAGATCCATACGTCATGAATTTGTTGTTTTACAAGAAAAACAAATAACGATATGTTACCAGAATATTGTTCTTTGCGCAAGTTTAAATTTTGCTCAAATTGCGAATCGCGGTTATGTGTACGTTCGCATGACCAGCGGAGCACACTGATTGGTTAAACGGCTACACTCCGTGCGACCTTCTGCTAACGGCTGATCGGACAATTTTGGAATGCCCCATGCACGTTAATGTCACTGTAAATTTTGAAGTTTAAATGTCCAGATTTTCACCAAAACTACATATTCTACCCAAAGGTTCTATGACAGGTGTTTATTGACAGTGTATACTAATCTTCACATTGTGAACAATTTGAGTTGATTTCATTCATTTTGTCATTTTCTGACCTGCAAATCCCGTACTCTGTCTTTAACACAGTTTAGAAACCTATGACTAGGTATGGATCTTACACAAAAGAGTGCAATATTTTCACTGGTACATACATGTGATTTGTGAGGTGTCAGGTTGGTACGTCATCACAGTATCAATATCAGTGTACAGCCCCATTGCATTAGTGACTCATGATAACATAATGTGTACAGCACAAATGCAATATTAGATTTGACAGTTTTTTCA
This sequence comes from Eucidaris tribuloides, assembly GCA_001188425.1. NCBI lineage: Eukaryota > Metazoa > Echinodermata > Echinoidea > Cidaroida > Cidaridae > Eucidaris > Eucidaris tribuloides. The sequence continues at coordinate 45,916 of JZLH01S0091375.1, read as the reverse complement.
ATGGGGCTTCTACAATGTTGTAGTGTGTTGAACTTGTGAAAACACATTGTGTACAAAGAACTAAAGCACTGCTAAAGTGAAACTATTACATTACAACTTGTTTTATTAAAGACGCTGTATAACACTGTGGACTACCCGTTTAAAAAATGGTCAAACTTTGCTATCTGACATATCTGACAGTGTTTAAATGGACAAACAAACACCGTAGAACACAAAAGTTTGGACAATTATGCTGTCACTAGAACAATATGTGTAGATACAAATTGGCAAATTAATTATTCTCAGCCGATAGGAAATTCTGCAACACAGCAGTCTAAGGGGGAAAGATGGAATGGTCTCTCTATGATTTTCACTTTTTAAATCACTTGATCGTTTTAAACTGCAATTTTTTCAGGGCTTCACTTTTAGACCATATCAGAGACACTGGTAGCATGGGGAATCATATAGCTCAGATTTTTTCAACTGGAAACATTATTATACAATGCCTTTTAACCCTAATCAGGCTGGGCTTTGCTTATGCTATATCTGGGGGGGGGGGGGGGCCCCCTGATTCCGCCCCCCTAGATCTTCGGCCGTCGATACGCGCGATCGCGCCGAAAATCGGCAACACACATTACCCATCAACGTAATCTACAAGACAGTATAGTAATTTAACCGGGAATTCATTTCATATTTAATTAATTATCTAATTTTGCATAAAAATCATAATTCAAGCTGTAAAATCGACTAATTAAAGCTGCCAAAATGCTAATTTGGGGGTCTGGACATTCTTTTAGCGTTCTTACAAGTTTACTGAATAAAATCGCAGAATCAAAATTGATTTCGCTATGTATCTTATTGTTTTTCATATTTCTTTATGTATTTCTCTGTTTTTTCAACCTTATTGTTTTCTATTGTTTTTTCGATGAAATTTGTCGGGACAGCTTTTGCGATCATAAAAGCACAAAATTAATTAATTTCGAATCAATAAAAGTTAAATATCATACATTTTATGATTTGGCTGAAAACACAATTTGTATTGAAATTGTACACATAAACACGTTTGAAGCGATTTTTTGGGGTGACATGCAAGTACAAATGTTAACGTAATTCGGAAGCCAGACGCGTACCCGGACGTCCGCAAATTGGTCTCAAAAGATGCGCAGCATTCGAGAAGAATAAAGTCATGAATACGCCGTGGCAAACTGCTTTGCGGCGTGCGCAGTACATATTGCCGAAAACGTCTGGGGGGGGGCAGACGATTGCCGCCGCCTCCCTCCAGCCTTTTTAGGTTAAAACAATTAATGCATGGTTTAGAGTGCATTAGTGTGATCTGGCAACACTTGGGTATTCAACCGGTTACAGACTGAGGGTCCAAGAGACCGATTATCGAACAGGATTCGGTAGACTGATTTTCAAGAAGAATCCAATGAACTAATTAACACATAGCATCCACAGACAATCAGTTTTTTTGGATTCTTTTCCATAATCAGTCTATCGGACCCTTGGTCTATACGACCCGTACCGTTCATTGGTCTATCGGACCCTCTTTGAAAATTGGTCAAATGCACCCTTTTCAATAATCGGTCTATCAGACCCTTACCATTAATGGAAAATGGTCTATCAGACCGTCGGTCTATAGAGTTTCCCCCATTCAATATGGTGCTTACGTACTGGGCATAGCCATGTGTGTGGCTGGATCCGCACTAATGCACTCTCAACCGTGCATTAATTCAGGGATGCCACACAGTGCTATTCAAAAAGTCTGAAAATGTCTGAAAAACCCTCATTTTTTAAATTTGCCTATTCTTTTGTACGAGAAAGATTGACAAAAAAGTAGGTATTCAGACAAAAGTCTGAAAAGTGGCATCCCTGATTAATTGCATACTGTGACACTTCTCACCGCAGCAAACATTTTAACGAAGATTTTTCCCCCATAATTCTACTCACCGAGGGTAGTCACCGAGAGAATAGTCCCTGGGAATCATGGGAGCTGATCGGTCATTGGTCACCGTCTTACGCAGCATTATCTTGGAAAATGGATTACTGCAAGACAAGAAAATCACAAAATATATACATGTATATAATATAGTGAATGTATAACAGCTTCAGCTTCCCTGTGAGAAATCCGGTTATTTTCAGTGCGGAGGAGCTTAGATTGTACTTACACTATCATTTCCCTTATATTCAGTTCTTTCATGTATATCATATATATTTTTTGAATATTTCAAAATGTGTGTGAACCAGCATAAAAAAACCACACAAGTTTGTTTTATTACTGCAATGTACAAACTTAACACTTTACGTGCATTCACCATAAATTAACTGCGTACTACAATATTTTTCTTAATCATAAATATCCACACTTACAATAAAACTGTGTATGATTTTCTCACTTCACACAAAGATTTATGATAAAATCTCAAATTTGTATACAAATATCCAAGGTAATAAATCTACCAGTTTTATCAGTGATATAGTGAGGGCTGTTTCTATGTTATACAGTGTGTCTCAAAAATAATTCAAGTCAAAAGCGCCCTCTTTGGTAATGAGAAACACTTTTGTGACGTGATGCTTACATCACCATCAAAAACATAGTCTTAGCTTTCAAATGCGTTTGCTTTCTGTTCAGTTTGCTTTTTTTAATCCTGAGATATTGTTCAGTTAACAAGCGAAAGGTAAAAGTCACAAAATGCTGCCACTTTTACTACAGTCAAATGAATAGCAATACAGGCCCTCTTTCCGTGAAAGTGACACAATTGTGATTCCACCCTTTTGTTTCTTACAAGCTATCTCCAGATCAAAGCAAGGAATTTGACAGAACAACAGCATTTGAAAGCTAAGACTTCGCCCTTGATGTCGATGTAAATATGTGCCACTGCAGTATTATTCTAACTGTCAAAAAAGGTGCTTTTCACTTGTACAATTTTTTGAGAAGTGATGCAGCATGTCTCCAAAAATTGTGCCCTCTTTGGCAATTAGAAAATACTCTTGTGACATGATGCTTACATTACCATCAATGGCAAAGTCTCAGCTTTCAAATGTCATTTGTTCTGTTCAATTTGCTTGTTTAAATCTCGAGATATATCTTGTAAACAACAAAAGGGTGGAATCACAATTGTGTCACTTTTACAAGGGACTGCAGTAAAAGTGGCACAATTGTGATTTCACCCTTCCTTATCTAAATAAACATATCTCACGATTAAAACAAGCAAATTGAACAAAACTAACGTTATTTGAAAGCTAAGACTAAGCTCTTGCCGTTGATGTAAGCATCATGTCATAAGAGTATTTTCTAATTGCCAAAGACGTCAGTTTTCACTTGCACAATTTTTTTTTAGACACACTGTATAAAAATGAAAGAACAAATTGTATTGGAGTTACACTTTTTATATTGTTGGCACGTACATGTATATAAAGGCATACATTTTGTGGTGCAAAATAATACCAGCGATACATTAAGAGTTAATGACTGTGTACATGATTTGCAAACCCCAAAATGAACTCAATCCAGGAAAGGGGCTAAAATCATTCACAATGTAACCATTCACACTTATCTAAACCTCTGACAAGACCTTGTGACCAAAAAAGTCAGTTTAGTGAAAATAACAACCATTAAAATCTTGATTTGAATAAACTCGTCATTAGGACGCGTTTTATCATTTTGAATTTACGCGACCATTACACTAGGTTGGTTGCCAAACGGTATTCTTGTATCACTACGTGAACACACTTCCTGCTAATCAAAGCTTGTAACAGGTCAGAAACAAAAATATATAAAGGTGGACTGGTGCCACGTGGCCTCGGCTACTCAGAAACAGATGAATTCTTCACGATTTAACAATAAGCAGGTGAAAGCTACAGCCAACACCTGAAATCCAGAATATGCTACACATACAACTTGAGCAAATGGCCTTGGCCTATCGTTTATATTTTAAAAGCTAGAGATGGTATGACTCCCAAATTTTGAACACCATATTTTTACATATCTTTTTTCTACTGGATCAAATCTGAACTAGATAAGTTCGACTGCGCGCAGTCGATGGGTATGCCTCCACCCAGTGCGCCCACTATGTAGGAGCTAACCACCTAATTATATCAACAGTTACTGTTAGCACTCCTAACTGAAGTTATAGGTTTGGCACAAAGTTCATTGACCTTTGACCCTTGACCCTGACCATTGACTCCTGTGACTCTACCAAATATTTGTCTTTTGGTTTTGAACCTAACCGCCAAATTACATCAACAGTGAGCACTCTTTACTGAACTTATAGGCAGAAAAATAACATTTTGGGACAAAGTTCATTGACCTTTGACACTTGACTTTGACCTTTGACCTTTGACCCCCGTGACTCTACAAAAATATTTGTCTTTTGGTTTTGAACCTAACCACCAAATTACAACAACAGTGAACACTCCTTACTGAACTTATAGGCAGAAAATGGAATTTTAGGACAAAGTTCATTTGACCTTTGACCCTTGACCTTTGACTCCTTACCTCTACCAAAATATTTGTCTTTTGGTCTTGAATCTAACTACCAAATTACATCAACAGTGAGCACTCCTAGCTGAAGTTATAGGCCGAAAATGAGATTTTGGGACAAAGGTCATTGACCTTTGACCTTTGACCTTGACCTTTAACCCCTGTGACTCTACCAAAATATTTGTCTTTTGTTTCTTAACATAACCACCAAATTATATCAACAGTGAGCACTCCTAACTGAAGTTATAGGCAGAATATGGCATTTTAGGACAAAGTTCATTGACCTTTGACCCTTGACCCTTGACAGATTTGTCACAAAATCTAATCAATTCATCCTTGCCTAGTGGTCTAGCCTTGGTACACGTATCATTAGAATCCCTCCAGCAGTACTTCAGTAATCTTGTTCACAAGAAAGTGTGGACGCACGGACGCACGGACGGACAACCCAAAAACATAATGCCTCCGGCTCCCTTACGGGGGCGGAGGCATAACAAAAACAGTAACCTCTGCAAACCAATAACTCTGTCTGTAAGTGACAGGAATTACACAAACCTCTCTGAGTCATTGCTATTATCTTGGCTGTTGTTCTGTGGTGGTGCATCAGAGTTTTCATTGGCCATAGATACTTGGATCTGAGATAACTGGATGTCACCCTGTGGACAAAAACAAATTCTTCATATATTATTTTCTCATAATCTTCATATAATAATACCACTACTACTACTACTACTACTACTACTACTACTACTACTACTACTACTACTACTACTACTACTACTACCACTACTACTTCTGCTAGTACTACTGTAACTAATAATCATAATCATCATCATCATCATCATAACAATAATAATAAACCATTATTTTTGTACATTCTATTGTTTTAAAGGCATTGTCAAACAATATTTACAGTTAAAGAAATCTGAATTACTTGATCCTTCATGCT
>JZLH01S0091375.1:28728-40483 GCA_001188425.1 Eucidaris tribuloides | reverse complement strand
TGAGAATAATTACTGAGAAGCTTATGATAATTGTTCTGAGCTGTCATCATTCAATCCAGGTAACCATGAATGGCCTTGGATGGTATGTCGACAAGCACCGGAAGCTTTGATAGATGGCAGGAGTATCGAAACCTGAGAATATATGTCTTTTTTCTGCACATGTATATGTGTAAAAAATTATGCTGATCAGCAAGGTGTGGCGATCTAAACTACAAGAGAGACAATGAAAAATCTAAAGTTACAGTCGGCGAGAAAACAAAACTAATCTATACTACTACTATACTATACTACTCTACTCACTTCTACCTACTACTACTACTATTCTGCAGTAAGTACTACAGCTGATCATAACTGATGATCATCATCATCAATAACAATAATAATAACCATTATTTAATATGTACATTTTAATCGTTTAAGAAGCATGTCAACTATGATTTAGTACAGTTAAAGAAATTCTGAAATTACCTTGAGTCTTTATGCCACATTTGACCATTGTTTCTAGCAAAGATAAAGCTCTGAAAAAAAAACCTGCAGTTCAAAACAATCATAACATGCTTTCAAAAAGTGCAAATCAATGACAAAAAGATCCTAATTTTCCCATAGACTGCTGTATTATAGAATTTTTAGCCCAAGGTAAATAATTCATGTGCCGATATTTATCATTAGATATTATGCTGTCACCAGCATAACTGTCTAAACTTTTGTGTTTTCGGGTGTTTATTAGTTCATTCAAATGCTGTCATGTAGGTCAGATATCCATGTTTGACAATTTTTAAAATAGGCCTTCCACAATGTTACCCATTGCCTTTGATTCCTTGCAGTACGTTTGGCACAGAAATGATGAATGAATAGAGATCTCATATTCTTTTCCCATGAAAATTCATTTTCAACCATCTGTAAGCACAGTCAATCCATAATTTGCACATTTAATCAATAAGGTCTAAACATAGGCATACCCTGGATCTTTTTAAAGGGAGTGTTCTTTGGTGCAAATTGATGCAATGAGCCCCCCCCCCACCCCCCCCCCAAAAAAAAAATTAATGGTCAAATTCAAAAAGGGGGGGTCCATGGGGGTGTTTGAACACCCAAAACACCCCCTCCCTCCCCCAGTAAGTACGCCTATGCATCAAAATGTACAAACCTGATTTGGTTGGGATGGGGTAACTTGCTGAGCCGCTGTCATCGGCGGAATGGTCGGTATTTTGGGGTGGAACGACGAGTTGCCGCCTTGCTGCTGCTGCTGGGGCAGCTGGTCCGAGCCAGGTGGAGCGGTCATCAACAGGCCAGAAGTCTTGGTCGGGGTGCCGACCGCGTTGGTGGTGGGCACCACGCTGGACGTCGGGGGTTGGTTGGAGGGGGCGGAGGAGGTCGTTGGCACGGCGATGCCCACCTGGGGGAGGGAGAGGGTGGAGACGGCGGGGGCCACGTTGTTGACGGGGCTGCCGGGGCCGGAGTAGTCGGGGGTCGGGTAGTCGTTGCTGAGGGACTGCAGGTTGTCCATGCTGGCCGCCACGGCCTTGGAGTTGATCATGTTGTGGGTGCTGTGTACACACACAAAAACAGAAGATAAAACATATTCTAGTCCCCATTCTGAGAATCTTTTCTGTGGAATTGGCCAAGAATTAGCCATGTGATAAATCACAGTTTAAATCATAGAAAAAGTTTGTTGCAATCGATGGGGATAGTAGTTTGGTGTTCACTGATCTCATCAGTCCTCCAAAGTCACAACACCTTATCAATACTTCCGGGTATGTGCAAAATAAAAGTGCATTGCACTCTACAGATACATATAGTACTTTTCCATAGCAGCATACTTTAACACGCATGCACACGCATCAAACGTCCTTTGTGCCCATCCAGGTTGAAGTTTTAAACTATACACCAGTGGCTTAAAATTCAGTGGCCAAATGTCCTTTGTACAGAAATATCTTGTTTTCTTTAGTTACATGTAAATAATTTCAGACGTGGAATACATGTGCATGTATAGAGCAAATAATTCCTTTTGGTTTCAGGCAACAAGATGTACAATTCCTTTAGATTCTCATTGATATGAATGCATTATGCTATTCTTTTGCTAATGAAAGATAGCTACATCCAGATCGCTTCAGAGGTGATAGTTTGTCCTATCACCTTCACTGATGGTAATTATTTGCTATTTGTGTATAATTCAATTCTCTATTATATACATATGCTGTGCCAATACAATTACTCTGGCCCGTATTCTGAAGTCAAGTTTAAATTTAAACCCGAGTCTAACTGTAGTTTAAATATCCGATGTCGAGTCTAACTATCCGAATTCCTAACATTGTGTTTCTGAACTCTGGTTTAAGTTAGACTCGAGTCTAAGTCGGGTTTAAATTGCATGTATATTTTAGACTGGGTGTACACCTAGTTTGGTTTAACTCACTTTCAAAATGGCAATTGTGCCTACATGGCGACATTTAAGACGTTTAAATGCAACTGTTATTGCACACTGGCCGTCTCAGAAAAATTCCACACTGCACGTCGCATTTCGTTGGCATGCATGATACTGATACGTGTAGCTTGCCGTTCATCGGCCTTTAGTACACTGACACTGTTACTGAGCAGTCATTGTTACACCGGTGCGAAAGCCGGTGCGAAAGTGCAATTACCGCCACTACTATAGACGAAATTACTCAAATTTATTCAGATCATATTTGTAATGAAGGTTCAAAGTGCAATCTGAACCAACAAACCAGTACTTAAAATAAATCTTTGCGTGTTAAATTGGGTACAAATCTCAACATTTTACCATTATTGTCTACTGCACACGTCGTCCACTAGCAGTTATAACACACTGACACTTGCATCCGCACCGCGAGGCTAGCGCTATAATGGCACAAATATAGTAATTATATGAAAGGATGTTCAACTCACCCTGTGATCGGAAAGATATATTGAGGAGTCTTGCTGGTAATCCTGGGTTTTAGGGGACTAAATTATTTCATGTTGCTAACTTCAGCGTGTGAGGTTTATTCCATCAGTACAGTAGATACGTTGTCGACGGAATAAACCACACACGCTGAAGTTAGCAACATGAAATAATTTAGTCCCGGAAAACCCAGGATTACCGTCTTGCTTCTTCTCCGAATCTTCCTTTAAGTCAGGTGTCTGGATTTTATAGTTTATACGAAATTTCTAACCTTTCTTGGTAGTTTTCTTGAGCGCCTGGCTCAGGCTGATTTGCACACGACGGAATCCAGATATTTTGTGCGCGTATTGAATGCGCGCTCCATGTTTGGCAAAATATTCTTAATTCAAGACAATTACCTTTCGGAAACGTTGTGAGGACTTACCTACTTTTGCTTTACAAAAGCAAATTACATTCTGCTATGTTGTTATTCATTTAATATTGTTAAGACAATTCAGTTATATAAAATAGTCAGAGTTAGGCAATATTTTCATAATTTTACTACAAAACAATTAAAGAAACAACTAATATGCATCTAGCTGCTATCAATCACAATCAATAGCAAAATTTAAACCTCGGTCTAACTAAACCCGACTTTCAGAAACAGAAATGGAGTAAAACCCGACTTAGACCGGAGTTCGGGTTTAACTGTGGTTTAACTAAACTCGAGTCTAAATTTAGACTGAAGGTATCTAAACCCGACTTCAGAATACGGGCCAATGAGTTTACATCTTTGGTATCACAGGGCATTTAAGATAAGGGTGAGAAGTCATTCAAACCTGGTGCCATTTGTCCTGGGTGCGATATCAGCAAGAGGTTGGGTATACGAGATGGGGAACCAACCGTTCTTCCTGCTTCTGTAGTTGTGTCCGTAAAACCAGCCATTGTTCTTCGGTCCAACCAACCCGATGATGTCACCCTGTAATGGACGTAATGATAATAAATTTATAATGAACCACTTTTATATAAAGCATATATCACAATATATTGTCCATTAGTGTTGCACGACTCCAGGATTTTTGGGAGTCGACTAATCGCCGATCAAAAGTCGCGACTCCGACTATTTGCCGACTCTCGCCATTCAATTCTGTCGGCATGATTAAAAGGTAAATAGAAGCACCTTACAGTCTATACAATGACTGTTCAGTGTGGTAAGTTCATGTTGAAAATTATTTTTGAACTTATGTTGTTTCAACTGTGATTATGATCATTCAAAAAATGCATTTTTGTCATAGTCTCACACATTGTCATTAATGTTTGGACGGATTTGTATGGCATAAATATGTGATTAGATGGAGTCGATTCTTGCATTTCTAAAGTCAGGGTCGCGACTCCTCTACGATAGTCACGACTCCGACTTTTGGCGACTTAGTCGTGCAACACTATTGTACATTATCATGCCTATGCGCTCTGAGAAGGAACAGGACAGAAAAAGGACACTTTAACCATCCACAAACTATATCATTCAATTATTCAACAAGAAATATTTTGCTTTTAGGGCAGCTTTCAACTGATCAATAGTTTTTTATGCTTTTATCTTGTCAGGCATGTTATCCACAATTCAGGAGCAGTTGTTTGAAATGATCTTGCACCATGAAATTGTGTATTTATCCTAGGGGAAGCAAGTAAGGATTTATACTGGGATCGAAGGTTTCTACTGGGACGATATTGAATGAGCAATTCCTGTATATAGGAACGGGCAAGATCACTAGGAACACAAGAGCTAATATCTTAAACTCAATCCTATATCTAGATGGAAGTCACATTCTTTGCTATAATGACAAGCCTTGTGGCAACTTTTTGTACTCTTTGCAGCTTTACGGATTGAAGAAAAAGCAATATTGTCTTTATTAACATTTCCTTAACATTTGACAGCAAAGTATGTTATGATTAATACCCTGTCTTGTTACTACTGATACAACTGTCTTGCCTGAATTCAAAATTTATGCAGTTTTAACCCTTTGGGGACGACGGGCTTGTACAGAAGCCCAGTACATCACACACCCAGAAACAATTTTCTTCATTCATTCAGGTCAGATGTGTACTTAATGGTACAGAGTCATTCGCAGGCAATATAATCTTAGTTTAGGTGAACAGGTAAGAACATTTTCTTGTGTTCCGTCTTGTGTTCCCCCAAGGGGTTAATATTTACAATGCTGAAGAATTCTGTATTTATTGATATGCCTCTTTAAATGTGTGAATGTTCTAACTGTTTGTTAATATCTGTGCAAGTATTTTTGTCTTTATACTGTACTATGTGACCTATAGTCAATATTTACATTCATTTTGTATTCTTAGACTGTAAATCAAATATTATGCATTGCATCAAAATGCAATAGATATATATGAGGTGTCACTCTAAAAGGGAAGAGCCAGAATTAGAAGCATTTTTCGAATAAAATTATTCTACAATCAAGAACAGTGGTCAAGGGTTCTACTGTGAAAATGTTGAGGTTAGAATTTCCCTCCTTGTCAAAAACTTGCTATCACAAATCACTGTCAAAGGCAAATCTGTTATGTAGCTTTGTATGGGCTAAATTTCTCTCATGGCATACCTTAAAGGGAGAAGGCACCGGCAACTAACAGGCATAAGTTAAGAAATAAAGAGGCACTGAGAGTATTGTGGGAATTATGGTATATGGTGATACAGACAACCTAAATAAGGGCTACTGTGTGACACTCACACTCAGCAAGGCCCTATAAATCAGTTAATTTGTGTTTATTTTATGTCTTTGCAAGCCTCATCTTAAGATAAACTTGCAGAAACAGTCATAGGGAGGAGGAGTTTATCGATTCAAACAGTGCATACATTACTACGGCGTGACTGACCCACGTCGGGTGGCATGCATCTGTCATGCTTGTTCGGTTTCAGCAATGTGTACGTGCGATCTGATTGGTTGGCAAGAACTCAAATGTTTTCTTAACTTATGCCTGTTAGTTGCCGGTGCCTTCTCCCTTTAATTCCAAACAGCTACATGCATACTTAAAGATTGTGTCATTCATTTGCACGTCAAAAAACATCTAAATGAATGAAATCAGCTGAAATCATATCCAATGTGAAGATTAATATAAATAAACACCTATCATAGAGACTTGGGGTAAAATCTTGAGTTTTGGTGAATATCTGGACAGTTAGACTTCATCCTTTTCCAAATGACTCAGACGTCTTTTCAAAAAATCTGTGCCGTCAATGTGCACGGGCCGTTCCAAAATTGTCCTATCAGCCGTTAACCGAAGGTCGCGTGGAGGTTAGCCGTTTAACCAATCAGTGCGCTCCGCTGGTCTTGCGACGGTACACATAACCGTGATGATTCGCAATTTGAGCAAAATTTAAACTCACTGAAAAAACAACATTCTCGTAACATGTCGTTATTAGTTTTTATTACAAAACAACAAATTCATGACGTATGGATCTCAAACTTTCAACACACAATTTGTAAGTACTAAACTACCGTTTGGTATTGATAATGAACTTAATGAAGGGAAGTAATGGACTTGCAAATCCCTGACACAATCTTTAATTCTCCTCAAGGACACAAATTTGAGACAAATCTTTCCAGCCTGGACATACAATCTGATCAGTTTATTGAGATACACACTGGTGTATATTTTACACTGATTGGATTCATGTCACTGCCCTTTAATGCTGCATAACCATTAATGAATGTACTTTGATACCTATTAACATTCATGACATGTGCATGTGAGTAAACTTAGTTATCTTGTACATGTACATGCCCACTTTTGACAAACACATTTTGAAGTATATTACTTCACACCCGGATACAAATCCCATTGTTACATTTTTATTGTCTGCACCTGTTTATCAGTTCATCTCTTAAAGACATTTTTTTAACATTGTTGGGGTTCAGTTTAAAGCCCAAGTTTAGTTTTGGGGATTTTTTTTAATTTGAAAGCTTTATGCCTCAAAGTCATAACCCTGCAATGATAGATTCTGAATGTCTATAGTTTTTTTTTTAATTAATTAATAAAAAATCTCTCGGGGGGGGGGGGGGGTAGGATTTTCAACTATATTTTACATTATAGCATCCAAAGGGCAGAGTCTGTTCTTTCAGATGAGGTATAACTCATATAACCTTAATGCCTTATTAACCCTTTGCATGCTCTTATGTAAAATATTATAGTTTTTTTTTTTTTTTTTAAACTTAAAGTACTATTCAGAATCTATTATTGTCAGGGTTATGACTTTGGAGTCATAAAGCTTTCAAATAAAAAAAAAATCCCCAAAACTAAACTTAGGGCTTTAAGATATTGACCCTTTAGCACCTGAACCGCCCGAAACCGCCCCTCTTATTACTCCCTAGACCGCCCGAAACTGCCCGTCCATAAAATGTGCTTTAGTATCCATTGTACACCCGTAGTTCACTGAAACGCCCAAAACCGCCCGTCTTATTACTCCCTAAACCGACCGAAACCACCCGTCCGTAAACTTGCGCTCTAGTATACATTGTACGCCGTTGAGGGCAATATTGCTTTACCTTCCAGGGAACCATAAGCCATTATCTACAGAGTCTTCAGTGGCTAAAGGGTTAAACGTTGAGGTCTGAGCTACATGAGAGTACATGAATGGACAAATAAACACCCTAGCTTACAAAACTGTGAAAACTTATGCTGCCACTAGCAAGATATGTCTCGATAAGTATCACATTACACATTACATATGAATAACACCTATCATTGACTCTTTATTCTAACACAGCAGTCTATGTACGTCAGACTTTAGTCAATGTTGTCAATTGTACCTCCCAAATCCTTGTGAGGTACAAAATATCAGGCTCTGCTTGTACAGGGTTTTGGTTCCATACAAATCATAGTGCATCTCAGAGCCTAAAATAAAGCTTGCAAACAGGTGCAAGCTTAATTAGTCACAGTAAGCAATCAAAGGGCTATAGCTTTGATTAGAATGTTTCTTATATTTTTTCATTTGAGAAAAAGTACAGATGTGACCCGTCGCCACAATGCCTGTTTAAAGTTGCAAAAAAAAAGAGATAATTATGCAAAAAGTGTAAAAAAAAAGTGCTTATCATAAACTACTTTCATTTTCACATTGATTCTAATATAGCATGTTAAATATTTTAACATTCTGATGAACTTATTCAAAGGTGTTCACAAACTTGCAAAATTCGTTGACTGCCAACTTAACAGGCACACTAACCTCATTAAAGCTGAGTTGAGTTTCCCCAGTAGCCACATGGTTGTAGATAGCCTGTACACGGGTCATCTTTTGGTCGCTGTCCATCATATCTCCGCCCTCCGAGACACGGCGCATAAACGTCTGGCGAGGCATGGTCTGAGAGATGTCTATTGGTCAAAGCAATTTAAATGAACACAGGTTTAATTCTCAAAGGCAGGGAATCTCATTTGCACCCATCAAGAAGCGTTCAAAAAGCACAGCCACAGACACAGCCACTTCTTTATGACATTCAGTATAGCTTCGCAATTGTACATCTGAAACGCAGGGTCTCAAAATATGCAGGTGATGTGAAAGAGAAAAATCACAAAATTTCAGGGTGAGTTTTCCTCATGTGCAAAGTTATTGCAAAAATGTAGGGAGGGGGCCCTCCAACCCCACCCCTTCCCCCAGGCTGTATAGGGTTAAACTGAAAACATACAATTGTTAAATGAAGCCTTTCATTATATCAGTGTCACATTCCATGTACCTTATTAACCCATTCCTTTCTTAACCATGTCAATTCTGTGTGATGCTACTTACAATAAGGAATCTTGGAAACTACGGGATTAACTTACTGTGCAAGTGATGCGGTGACTTCACAGACTTGGAGTGTCTACCCAGGAACCCGCCCCCCTGTGGGGGCTGCTGCGGCATGGGTGGGGTTGGTTGGTGCTGGGGGGTCTGGGGCTGACTCTGGGGCTGAGGAATGGGAGGGGTGTGGTGCTGCTGGGGGAGTTGGTGGGCCGACGGGTGGCTGGTGCTGGCAAGTTTCTTGGGGTTGGGGAGGGTGGCGCTGGCGTAGCTGTGGCCCCCCACCCCGTGGCTGGTGGTGCTGGGAGGGGGCGGCTGCTGCTGCTGATCCACCTCGACCGACAGAGGGCGCTCGGCATCCCCTGGCAGGGAACTGGGCGAATGAGACTGCAGACAGAAAAAAAAAGATATTTGAAATATTACATCAGGAATATTCATACACATATTTAAATTCATAGCTCCTGAACACAGTATTTGTCAATGTTGTACCCGAGGGTGGCCGGAGGCCAGTTTCTGGTGGCTTCGGTCACGCTCTAGGTCAGAGTCACCTGTACAAACTGTATGGAAAGGCGCTTTGGGGCAGCATTGGTCTCAGCTGCAACATTGCTGTTTGTCATATTTTAGTGATAACAAATTTGATTACAACCATGGCTTTAGGACTTGAGACCAGGACTCAGACCCATGACTGGATTCAAGTTGTTGTTTTTTGTAAGGACTCGAGGATGTTGGTAATAATTCATGAAAAGGCCTAAAATTTGCGTAAAGTGATCTATTTTGTAAACAAAAAAAGGATGAAAAATAGCTTGAAAATAAATTGCCAGGGCCTGAATTCAGGTTTTTGTCTGAAAACTGGCATCTCTGAAGGACTGGACCTAGGGCTCTGATGAGGAGGATTCAACTACAGCCCAAATAACCACTCATAAAATTACACAAGAAATTTTGGGTTAGACATCATCACATGCAAACACAGGATTTAAAGACACTCTTGAACATTGTGGTGGCCCCATTTAAAAATAAAACCAAACTTTGATATCTGACTTACATGGTAGTGTCTGAATGGACTTATTAATGAACATTAAGACAGTCATGCTGTCAGTAACATGATACATGTACAGTATATGCAGATGAATATGGAATAAAAGTCTATATGCAGTCCAATGAGGAAACTGGAATGGTGGCTTATTGATTTTAAAAAAGCACTTGTCTTGATGATCATTTTGAATTTCAATTCTTTCACGACTTCATGTTAAGGCCTTATCAAATACACTACTAGCAATGAGGATCAGGTCACTGGAAACTAAAAACTAAAACTAAAACTGGAAACATATCTAAATAATGCTTTTGATTCTTAAAATTACTTTGTGTTCTGTGCAAATCTGGTGTGCAGAACATTATAATTGGACCCCAGTCAACAGACTTATAAGATTACAAGACATCACAGCTCACACACACATAAAAATATACATGTCAGTCAACGTTTAAAATGATGAAATGACTTTATCATGACCAGTAGTAAACTAAAAATGTTTTATGGTTCAGTTTCATTAGGCATGTGAAACCTTTAGGGGCTGTGATACTTCTGTTTTTCTTTCTCTCTCTGTCTGCTTTTGATAAAGCATTGCCACTATTCATAATTTTGCATTTTTTGTTTCTAATCTCTACAGTTCAATGTTGCATAATATGCAGAAATGCACCATTAACAAGTCTGAAAGCACAGTCATGCAAATTGATATTTGTTAGAGGGCCAACACCACTGAGGTACAAAGTAATACTACAACCATGAATAGATTAACCTGTTGGATATGACTTGATTTCAATATAATACGCATTCCCCATAGACCTCAGCCCAAAATATTTTGATATTATTCTCCAATGGGTTTAACAATCTTTATTGTGGTCCTAAATTACATGTCATAAATCATGTCTCATTTTCAATTACTACTTTTTGATAACTTTTATTATCCAGTACCAAATAAATCACAAGTTTATATGATTTCAATGTGCATCCAGGTACTGCAATTCACTGCCTAGATTTCAACATGAATTGAAGAGGACACATGTTTGGTGCAATTGAAATGGTGCAAGTAATAAAGTTATGCATTTTACTATTTTGAGTGCAAATAGTAAGCTAATACTTGCAATGAACCACATGGTAAGCAGTTTAATAACTGTGGACCATGCAGGGCCTAGCAAACAGATTTGAACACAGGTCATCACACTTTTTCCATATCGCCAGTGATATCACATTTCATGCACTACATCCCGCCTACAATCTCACAATACAATGGGATCAAATAAACCCCCTTTGGGGCTCCAAACAAGTGATCAGGTCCCCAATTTCTGTCTAGCTTTAAACTATCACCACAGCTCATGTGTTAATGTCCAGTTTGCATGTGATAGCTGAGAGCATAATGCATTTCTGGCTTCCAGATGTAAGAACTGATCCTAAAGAGATTGCTGTCTAACATCATGAATTAACTACCTTGTACTATGACTAGTGTAGCTTGTGGTGAGGTTCTGGGAAGAGAGAGGTAGAAATAGTCGGAGAGTGAGTGTACTAGTACTCTGGGGGTAGAAAAAGTTGCATGGACTGGAACCGAGACTAATGCGTACCGACAGGAGGGGGGGATGTTTGAACACCCCCTTTTTCCCCCAATCCCAGAAAATACTCTCCTTCAATGGGAAAATGTCTTTTTGCTTTATTTTGTAATATGACACTGAGAACAGTGAAATAGGGAGCTTGACAGACCGATGACATTTTCTTTTTTTGCTTTTTGCTTTGTTTTGCATGGTTCTGATGATATTGTTTTGCTTGTCGGTTTGTTTTGCACCATGGAACAGGTTCCTATCAGACCTGATTACCTTTTTTCTTGCTTGTTGATTTGTTTTGCACAGCCCTGATGACCTTTTCTTGCTTGTTACTTTGTGTTACACCATGGAACAGTTTTCTATCAGCTCTGATGACCTTTTTCTTATGTTTGTTACTTTGTTTTGCACCACGGAACAGGTTCCAATCTTGCTCAATTTATCCTTTTTCAGCTTGTTGTTTCATTTTACACCATAGAATACCCCTTTACGCAAAAATCCTGGGTACC
>JZLH01S0091330.1:35482-48256 GCA_001188425.1 Eucidaris tribuloides | reverse complement strand
TCAAGACTAACTCTGTCGGTGACGTAACCGTTGCTTAGCAAAAGGATGAGTCATAATTCGCCATTCAGTCGCGGAGCGGTGTCGCCCGCCCACCCGCCCTTGTGTACGAGTCGCGGACCGTAAGCAGCTGACACGAAGGCGCGCGGTTATTGACGAATGAACTCTGGCCAGGTCACCTGTAATGTACGCGGCTACATATCGGCTGCGTTTTACAGCTACATGTACAACTAAATGGGAGAGTGAGAAGCTACTGGGGGTGTAGAGGCGGGGTTGAGGAGAGGGGAGGGGGGGGGGGTGCAGACGAGACACTGAAAACGGGGAAAGAAAGGGAAATGAGAGGGTGGGAAATACATGTACATCAAAAAGCCAAATGCGACATCAATGAAAGATGTATATTAAATTGAATTAGGTCTAGGCCTAGGGCCTATATTTTGCCACATTGGTCCTCTCCTGATGAAGGAGTTAACTTGTATATAAAGATTCTAGGTCCTATTCAAATCCGGATTATAAAGGAAATCTGACATGCCATTCGTACCTTCTTAGATATATATCGAACAAGCAATTGTCTGTCATTGCAATCAAATTGACAATTTTTAAAAATCAAAAACACATAATGAAAATTTTCTGGGCGAAAATTGCAAAAGCTCCCCAGCGTGAGTTTGTTTGCTTAGCACGATACGGCCGAGTGAACGCCACCGCACTGCATAGGTTTGCATGCGGACGGGGCACGATCACGTGACCTAACGTGACGTCATTCACCCAATTTTGTCGGCTTCTTCTCGATTTGTGCTAAAACTTTAAGGAAAAAATGATCACTGGATTTTTGAGCAACCATGATACAATTTATATCAGTGGATAGGTAATTTATTCAACTTTCAGAATCAGATCGCCCCAGAGTTCATTGACCTATCGTTGCTTCACAATCAACGAGGAAAGGCTACTGTGTCGCCAAAATTGGGGTGTTCAAAATGGATTTCAACCGCTTTCCCATAGACAAATTGTCGAACATAGGAAACTTTGAAGAAAAAATGATCACTGGATTTTGAAGTAAATGTAACAAACCGTATATCATTTGAAAGGTAAAGGGATGAAGATTCAGAAACTGATCGCCCCAAAGCGGAGCATTCAGTAATAAACGAACTATGAGCATTTTAGTACTAAAATTGGTGTACTTTTACGTACGTTTCACGTGTTATAGCGTGTGTGCGAAACCTTCGCACAGCAAATGAAACGAAGTTTTCATTATGCTTATACGTTTACATATAAAGCGTTCTGTTTTAAAGTAATTTATACAAACTAGAGCCCAGTTTTTAATCTAGCGATATGTTAAGTTTGTCAAATTCTATGTTTGATTAAGTATATTTGTATTCATTTTGTTAATTTATTTTTTGTCTGTATTTTTTCCCCTTTATTTTGGTATATATTTGTATGTATGTTATTATAGTTTGTATACAACTTACTCTAATTTGTTTTATCAGATTTTACGTTGCATTGTTTTGATATGTATTACAGGGCTCCCTGGAAAGCACTTTTTTAATCTGGAGGGACTACCCTGTATAAGCAGACAAAAAATAAATTAAATAAACATGAATGCATAATTGATTCAGGATTTGATTGATAGAATGAATATGAAATTAATGACATGAATGAATGAAATGAATGAATAAATAAATTAAATAAATAATAAATAAATAAATAAATAAATAAATTAAAAACATAAATAAATAAATAAATAAATAAATAAATAAATAAATAAATAAATATTCACAATTTCTTCAAATTTGTGTTTTTTCTGTTAGGTTTTTTTTTGGGGTCAAACATTGAAATACACCTGTTACATTCAGTTGGTTTCATTATTTTCAGCGTTACGTCTAATTTGCAAGTTTATTTGATTTTTTTTCACTTGCATAATCTACGATTTTTGCTTATAATTGTGTCATGCTCTACTAGTGTGTTGGACATAGCTTTCTTGAAACGATTGAACAATTAATCCATGGTGAATTGTTTGAAATGGACTTTAAAGTGCTTGCATGCATGATTGAATACATCCATGTCTATTGAACGAAATAATAACACGTGCTGGAGCGCCTACATATCTACCTTCATTACACATTCGGAAGTGATACATATTTGTCATAAGGCGGAAAGGGTTCAAATTATTCAATTGATAATGTCATATCCATCATACGACTGTTTGACGCCATTGAAAATCGATTATTATTGATTTGTATTCATTGCGAATTCTACTAGTAGTAGCCTACCATTTTGAAAAAAAAAGTGTATAGGCCTATAGAGTGTGTCTCAAAAATAATTGTGCAAGTCAAAAGCGCCGTCTTTGGTAATGAGAACAACATTTTTATTACGTGATGCTTACATCACCATCAAGGCCATAGTCTTAGCTTTCAAACGCCGTTTATTCTGTTCAGTTTCCTTGTTTTAATTCTGAGATAAATTATGTTCAGTTAACAACGAAAACGTAAAATCACAAATGTGCCACTTTTACTACAGTCAATATAGCATCAGACCCTCTTCCCGTAAAAGTGTCACAATTGTGAATCCACCCTTTTGTTGCTTGCAAGATATCTCGAGATCAAAACAAGGAATTTGAACAGAACAAACAGCATTTGAAAGCTAAAACTTTGCCGTTGATGTTGATGTAAACATGTGTCACAGCGCAATATTCTGTCAAAGATGGCGCTTTTCACTTGTACAATTTTTTGAGAAGTGCTGCAGCATGTCTCAAAAAATGTGCAAGTAAAAAGAGCGCCCTCTTTGGCAATTAGAAAATGCTCTTGTGACATGATGCTTACATCAACGTCAAGGGCAAAATGTCAGCTTTAAATGTAATTTGTTCTTTTAATTTGCTTGTTTTAATCTCGAGATATCTTGTAAACAACAAAAGGGTGGAATCACAACTGTGACACTTTTAGACGGGGCTGCAGTAAAAGTGGCACAATTGTAATGTCACCCTTTCTTATTTAAATAAACATATCTCAAGATTAAAACAAGCAAATTGAACAAACTAACGTTACTTGACAGCTAAGACTAATTAAGCTCTTGACGTTGATGCAAGCATAATGTCACAAGAGTGTTTTCTAATTGCCAAAGAGGGCGGTTTTCACTTGCACAATTTTTTTGAGACACACTGTACAAACGTGCATAACAAAAATTTATGTATTGATTTACTTGTATGGAGATTTGGTATATTATTTTCTCATATCTCCAATGGCCTATATAATGCTTAGCAAAACGACATTTTGTTTATTTACTTGTCATGAAATAATTAGTTTTATAATAACAACTTAATCAATCAATCACATGTCTTGAAATAGGTTTTTATCTCCGAATTCATTGATGTCTCTGAGGTCATACTTGACCCAAGAATCTCAAGTCTGATCAAGAGTGTACTATATTGGAGTTGAAACGTCAAAGATCAAAGGTCAATAAGTCACAGCGCTTAAATATGTTTGATTTGGGCTCGTTAAAGCAAAAACTTAAGAACAGCTGATGTGAGATAGCATTAGACGAGAAACCTTATGGTTGAAAATAATCTGCAGGATTCCTCCCCACCCATAAACAAACCCAACGATGCTGTAGCATCCTCTGACCCCCCCCTCCCAATCAGAAAAATGGATGGAGATGTCAATGATCTGGAGAGAGTTTCCCCGTTTGACGATCCCCGGGCAGAGGTAATGAGGCATAGTTCCCGGGGGGGGGGGGGGTACTCACGTATATTGGGTATACGGGGATGTGCCGCTGGGACCGATGACTTTTTTTCTTGGCAGTCATTGCCACCAAACCCCAATAGTAAAAATTACGGTTGGTGTCACCGGTTTCCAAATGAAGGGAAAGAACCATTCAGGTAAACCAGGGACCTGTTTCATAAAGTTATACATGACTTTACGAAAGACTTGAAATATGGCAAGCCAAATGTGATTCTTAAATTAATGAAATCACATCATTCTGCTAATGTTCAAATATGCAAATACATGACTTGTATAGATTAACATTCTTACTCTTAACAATAATACATATTCCAATGTAAACTTTATCTTTGGGAAAATTCTAATTGACACATTAGTTATACTTTCTTAAAATGACATGAGTTTTGGGGACATTTTACTTGGCATTTCATATTCGAGTCGTTCGTAAAGTCATTGCGTAACTTTACGAACAGCTTTATGAAACAGACTCCAGGATTATCTTTTGAGTATGCCTTAGGGAGATACGCCAGTGGACTTCTGTGAGTAAGGATGTACTAGACTATTAAAGGCAAGGTCCACCCTGACGTCAAGTTGGTATTAATGAAAGGAGAACAATGAAAGAAACGTATTAGTGAAAGTTTGGCAAAAATCCACCAAAGAATAGCGGAGTTATGATGTTTCAAAGTTTTAATTTTGTGACGTCACATACGAGCAGCTCCCCATATGTCATGTAATATTAATTCCACTTTTTATTGGTTCATGATAATTGAATGTTTTTTTTTTTCATAGACGCATGTACGAAATAATGTTTCTAATTATATATTAAATGCACAGGTTAATGCTGTTTTAAATTTTCTGCGAAAATGGCATTTTATGGAATTTATATTACATGACAATGGGGGACCTGCTCGCATGTGACATCACAAATTTAAAACTTTATAAGTTCATAACTCTGCTACTCTTTGGTGGATTTTCGCCAAACTTTCATTAATATGTTTCTCTCTAATATGTTTCCCTCATTGTTCTGCTTTTATTAAGACCAACTTAAGGGTGAACCTTGCCTTTAAGGGAAATGACACGATTGGGACTGAAACTATCCTAGAATAAAAGTAAACTATACAAGGATTCTACTGTGAAAATCTTGTAGTCAAACGTTGACTCATTCTGAAATAACTAATGTCAATATCCCTCGTGGCAGGCAAACCTGTTGTGTAGCTCTCTATGGCTTCTATATCTATCAGGCCCCGATAGAATTAAAAACTAGTATGTTCATGCTTGATTCTCCTTAAGTGACCAAATTAGAGACAAATCCTTCCGGCAGGCAGATCTACTCCAGCTGGTGTATAGTTGGTATATATTTCCAATCATTTGGTTCTGGAGGCATTTTCAAGTGCTGCCAATCATGTCACTAACCTATAATGGTGATTCCTGTGCATGTTGATTTGTTTGATTTTAGGGGAGGGGGTCTGAGATGTGCTTTAATCGAGAACACAAAAGACGAAAGGTGATAAAAGACATGCACTTGCTTCCTACACACAAATGTAAGAAATTCATGAGCAAAACCATTGACTTTGGGATTGAGTTTCTTCCACATCCCCCATACTCTCTGGACTTTACGTGGTTGAATTATCACCTCTTTAATCAAACTGTACTTAAAACAGCTTCGTGGTCATGTTTGGGAATCCAATGAGACGAAAGATATTGTCATGTAAATTGTTGAAGGGTTTTGATTACAATTTTCAGGGAGGGTTTGAGAGCTCTATCAAAGCCCTTCGAAAACTTCTGTGCTTCTGAATTGGGATGAGTAAAATACATTCAATTTTTCATTGCTATTCTTTCAGTCAGCCTGAAAACTTTTCAAACCTGTCTCATACTCATCGTCACTGAGGGTAGGGGGGGGGGGGAACCTTCAATCTAAGTTTTTGGTGAAAATGACTGCTTGATGTGATCTTGTAGCTCTCAAGCCAGATATTTTTTTTTTTCATCCAAATCTCAGATTTCAGTCTCAAAATTTAGTGGCTAAGCAGTGAGAAGGAAATCCATTTGTTTCTGCATTAAAGCAGCCACTTTTTTTTGGCTCTCTCTCTAAAGCATTTTAACCTGTTGGAGACGATTTGATTTCACTATAACACACATTTTCCACAGACCCCGACACGAGTTAATTCATACTTTGTCTCCAATGGGTTAATATTTTTGAAATACAAGGTTTGTAATCTCGGCGACCATATGTCACTTCATATAGACTAAGACCACATAACAACACTTTAACAAGATTAGCAACAAATGAAACAAACAAAAGACAAATATTTAAATGGGGCATAATGATTACTTTGAGTGCTTTTATTCAAGCTTTTCAAATTCTTATATCAGTGTTTATTATTGTTATTGAAATATTTTTGATATGATATTCCTTGGTCTAGATCTTGTTTTGCAAATAGATATAGCCTCTTTATCACAATACGCAGTTCTGGAAAGGAAAACGACACATGATTCAAAATGGAAATAAAATTAGACAAATATATATATCAGTTACTCTGCACAAAATATTTCCCAAAAATATAAATTGTACATTCCATGATTAGAAAAGATAACACGGACAAAGAAAATTAAGAACCATCAACATTTCTACATCCATCCCTTCAAATAAATTTTAAGTTTTATCCATCTCTTTCGACAGTTTTAACACGAGTTGTAGGACACAATCTTAACCAAGACCTGATCAGCTGAAGGATAAGTATCACACAGAAATTTGTCTTGAAATCTACTACAAAGAATAACAAGTATGCATTGATGCAAGCTGCCCCGTTACTTCTCAAATAAATAAATTAAATCAGATATTGGTAGTGTCACCCAAAATGGGAACTGAAGGCAATACAAATCAGAGCCCTCATAGTTCGTTTCACTGGTGATTCCAGAATATTCCAGAATATTTGAATATTTTTGGACAATCTGTTTAACAATGTTATATCTTGTTTACCCAGTAAATCAGTGGGGTACCGATATGCAATATTTTATTCTTTTTTGTTTTGAGTCTAGACACAAGCACAAAACAAGTTACAGATTCAAAGGCTGCTCCGGTTGCGAATAAACCCCTCAAAAAAGTTCTGCAATTCAACTTTGAGCGTTGATATCTCTCTAGGTATTATAGTATAATTCTTAATAATGGTATCATTGAAAAGCCTGTTTATTTTCCTTTACAATGATGCCTCATTTGCCATGATTCATTTGCCACATTCATGGAATGTGCAAGACATTCAAATAAGGGGCCAAGTGAAAAATGAAATGTTATGTTGCAAAATGCATTGTTATCAGCACCAGTGCAGCATTCGTTTGTATGCAAAGTGGATTGTGTTAAATGATGTTATGGTTTTGAATGAAATGTTATATGTTGTTTTCACATTTTGTTTTGAATATGAAATGAGATTTACGTGGGTAATTGTGAAATTATCATTGTGCTTGAGTTTCATTAGGATTCTCCAATTTTGCAAGGTCCCCTCCATCGATCAACATAGACACTTCACTAAAAACATTCACAACATCATTAAACACAATTCACTCTCCAAACAAATGCATGCTGAACTGGTGTGCATTTTTGCAGCTTTTCACTTTTGACTCGGACCTTTATTTGAATGTCTTGCACATTCCATGAATCCATAATCATGGCAAATGAGGTATCATTTTAAAGGAAAAATAAACAGGCTTTTCAATACCAATATCAATAATTACACTCTTATACCAAGAGATATCAGCCTTCAAAGTTGAGTTGCAGAACTTTTTTGAGGGGTTTATTTCGTCATGGAAGCCACTTCTCATCATTTCAAACCTTGCCCAAACTTGAGACGCGTTCATGCAGGCAAACATATGCGTGCAGACAAACAACACACACAATATGTAACATATATAAAGCCGACCTTGATATAGGCATGATTTCAGAATGTTTCAATATTATTATTTGCCGCCAATTTTTTAATAAAATTAAATTAAATTCATCAACTTCCATTTCAAATAAAATTGTTATTTGATTATATTGTATTTCATTCACATATATATCTTGATGCTCACATATTACAAAAACGGGTTGAATTTTGATATGCATGTTTCCATTTGCAATTACTCGTTCTGTTGGTGCTACTGACTAGTTCTGCAGAGTATGCCTCTGTTTGAATTTTTGGTCTGTTTTGAATTCCCCCTTTTTGTACAATTTAAGACTTCCTATTTAAGACTACATATTTCAAATTTCACAAACCTGTAAATACTTGTATTTGCCCATAACTGCAAACACAAACCAATTCAGAAAGGATATACCTCACATTTCAGTAAACAGGAAACCAACCTTCCACATTGATACCAAAGAAGTGATGTAGTATCCCCTCCCCAAAATAATAAATACAAAACCCTCTTGACATGCCAATTTCGCGATGCTTGTAAGACCCCTGCTATTACACTCCAAAGCTGGACATGACAAATAGAATTCGTACAACTGACTGAAGAAATTATTGTATGTGCTCATACGAGAACAAAAACAAAATTCGTCAGGATTTGAGAAAAGCAATTGAAGAGTATAGAATAAGAAGTACTGAAGTCTCATCACACTACTTTTAAGAAAGAAAGGCTTGAAGTTTTCAAATTTGTCTACAAATCCCAATTGTTTGAGTTGTACATCCAACCTTGGTGAAGTTAATTGACACAATAAAAGATGAATATAGGACAAAAACAAAAAATTGTCACACTTGTCGATTTCTAATAATCAATAATCAATATTGTGGACTAAGTACTTCTTCTAAAAACAAGGGTCTCAGGAAAACAAATGTATTTCTCGAATAAATGAATGTCAAAAACACTTAATTGTATATATTTTTGGAATGTCTTCCATAAGACGGACAATTTGATATGCAATTTGTCAAATTTGGACGTTGTTTTAAATTTGACCTCATTTGACCTTTGACCGGAAGTGACCCCATATCTCATCAACAAAGTGCAAAATACATGACAAATTATATATTTTCTTAATCCTTGTAACTAGTCAAGTAATTTGAGATACATTTTGAAGAAATTTGACCAAGTTAAAAATTTGACCCCGGTTGACCCCTACTAGGGAAGGGTCGATTTGACCAAATTTTGTCAAAAAAATTTCCAGCATGTAATAACTTCAAAACAATCACTAACTCAATTTTGTCAAAATGTGACTTAAGTACTTTTTATTCTATACTCTTCAATTTTCCTCAGATATACCTGTGCTGGAATGCTGATGGACAACATTTCCTCTAACACAGTCTCAAAGGAAAAGTTCAAAATACACCATATAAAATCTTTCTGATTTCCAAATGAAATTGCACATGAAGAGGAAAGAGACACAAAAATATATCAGAAATTTTCTTGGAGAATACCACAAAAAAGCACAAACCTCACTCTAATTCATGGAGTAGATATGTATAAAATTCATTTGTTTATGTGTTCAATTGTTTTTCAATAACTGCAACCAGTACCCCATGTCAATCACAAACACTCACACTTTAAATGACCTTATTTATATTAATCCATAAAATTTTTATTTACGTGGAAGAAATGAAGTCCATGGAATAATGCAACATATTTGTATTAAGTACATTTCATTTTCGTATTCCAGATGCAGATCACAGATTGAGAGAAATATTAATTTCTCATTACAGATATTGATGTAATCTGTCAGTATGATAAGTTATTTGGGTTGAGTGCACCATGCTTGATGTATAGCTTCGACTCTTTATCCGAGATCTTACTATCTTATCATACTCTCTTGGGAGGTGAGAGGAAGGATGGTTACCCTCTTGTGTGCGAAAGCACACACACTTAACACGCCCGCACACACACACACACACACATATGTTATCGCCATCAATCGGGGACGTAATTTTTAATTGACCACAGACATGCAAATGAGGACATTTGTGTGTGACACTCTATCGCCAAACGCGGACACACTCCGTTTCAACCGGAGACGCTCATGTGTATACAATTTTGTGCGTGATTTTTACCATACCATTGGGGACGAGTTTTGTGCAGAGTAAAAAAAAAAAAAATAGATAATGATGCTCTCATATGATTGCTTTAATCGTTAGCACAAGGTCTAGAAACACGGGCTGTCCCCATTTTCTGGATGGTCCCCAGTCTGAATGTGGAGTGTCATACTTACATCCCCGTTTGGCGGCATTTACAAATGCACACGAACGCGCGCACACACACACACACACACATCGACACACAAACACACAGACACAGACAGACACGCACGCACACATTTCCTTCCAGATCATTGCATGTCAGTTTATGTGAAACAATGGTGCACATAACCCTAATACCTACAACACAAATTTCTTTTTTGGTATTATTTATCCATTTCAAAGCACTGACAAATGTGGCATCTGGAACCTAAACGTGGTGTGTCACATCAAAAAGAATTCCAAGATGGGTTATTACGAAAAAAAAATTGCCAGATTTTCACTTGCCATGCAGGGTCAAACTTGATGCAATGAATGAACTTCCATTCCATTTCAACTGGTTTTTGAAGCACAAGCAAACAGATTTGTTAAATTCATGAGCAATGTTTTAAGATTATGATTTGAAATGGTCATGGAATGTTTAGACAGGGATGGTTTCAAAGGTATGAGGATTGTTCTTATTACACGAAGTATGGGTGGGTATATACATATATATGAATACACACATATACATACATTCATACACTACACATACAAATTTGACTTTTTGATTTCACTGTTACAGTTTTATCAATGCAGAGCACAGATGGAAATCAGATTATTTCAATGAAAAACACATTTGTTGTGTTACGGGATTAGAGTTCTTCGCACATTGCATGGCTGTAGCCCTATAGGTAACAAATCAAATCTGGTCGCATATAACTTCCGTAAGTTTGAATGCCCCTGAATGACTGGTTCAATTTTTTTCTTGTCTTTCAGAGTAGTGACATGACTCCAGAAAAGACGAACTACTCCACCTGGACATTCTCTTTGATGTGACACACATCTTGCAACCTGGGCAACTACAACAGTACTAGTCCGCTTTAATGGTCATTTGGCCCATACAGTGGTCCAGCGCACAAAAGGGCTCGCAGGCCTTAAAGCGACGGTTGAAGCGCTGCCGGAGCTTGGCGCGTAGCTGCTGCCGCTGCCGCGACAGCGACTTGTGGTTGGCACGGAATTTGCTGATCTCCTCTTGCGTGATGCACATCTCCTCGCCGTCTGCCAGACAAGAATCAGGCTGAATTAGGAAAGAAAGAGAGAGAAGTCACAACAAATCAGTGGATTTTGCATCTCTTGCTATATACGCTTATATTAGAGGGCTTATACAGTTACGAATATGTTATTGGTCCGCAGCTTGTCACATGATACGTTTTGCGAGGATCATAAATGTTTATATTTTACCAGCTTGTTATATTTTACCAACTGGTCAAATGATTATATTTTTCATGTCTGTCACTCTCTTACAGTTCAAATACCACCCATGCATGTATGTGTTGGCTATGGAGAAAGCTTCACCGTGCGATGCAAACCGCTGAAAGTACCTTTTCCCCTTAACAATTGACATAAGTAGTCAAATTGATATTTACCTTCCATATGGAAATGGAGCAAGGTAACTTGTCTTTCAGATTCATACAATTTTACTGGCAGGCAGTATTGATTTGGTGTCATTTTTGTAACATTTGTCCATTTTTTCGGCCTTTGGCGTAACTTTCAGCCAATACCACGAGATGTGCGTGACGTCACTCCGTGTTGTGCAATCGGTATCGTCTGCTAAACTGAGCTTGGTGTTGGAGCTCTGTTAAGCAGATGATTTTCTTTCTTCAACACCAACATCGAAGTTGAAATCACCCACTAATCAAGGCCATCTAATATAACAGATATCAACTGGTAGAGGGTGTAATGTATCAATCTTTGGACCATCAATAAGTTATTTTCCCTCGTGATCATATTTTCCCTGGGGAAAATATAACTCCCTGAGGGTCTGAAGAATGTTATATTACACCCCGTACCAATCAATATCTGTATAATATTTTATCACACACTTTATTTCATTTCATTGTACACTAAATCCACAAACATGTATCAGACCTAACCCCCCACATTCTCTCATCACATACATGCACTAACACATACAGACACAATCAGACAGAAAGACACACAATCACACATACACCAAAA
Organism: Eucidaris tribuloides; assembly: GCA_001188425.1. Lineage (NCBI taxonomy): Eukaryota > Metazoa > Echinodermata > Echinoidea > Cidaroida > Cidaridae > Eucidaris > Eucidaris tribuloides. The sequence goes on along the minus strand of JZLH01S0091330.1, from coordinate 36,354 downwards.
CACAAACATATGTCCACACAAACCTACAATATGGGTCTTGTCAGTACACTTCTTTAGTGGTATTAGTGTATATGTGTCAGAGCTGTACTTACAGCAGAGAGAATTGTGGGACAAACCCCACAATTTTTCTCACACAAAAACCCTACTAGTTTGTTCAAGTATATAATTCTTTCTTTGTTAAATCACAGATTTACATAGATTTCTATGTACAATAATGACAATAAATGAGGTGACCCAATTCTTCTCAACTCGTTGGAAATGATTTGATTTCAATATAACATGCATCCTCTACAGTCCCCAGCCCCAGATATCCCTTTCTTACTCTCCAATGGGTTCATTAACCTTCTTAGCAAAACAATGCTCTTTCAGAAAATGTAGCAATTTATTTCCAAATTTTAAGTATCAGAACACTGTTTCTATTTTTCAAGCAAATTAGCAAAAGTGTTTCTTTTAAATGACATGCCAAATAGCAAGGGATTAAATGCCACCCGTGTTTACAGATCTTATTGTATAGAAATTAATAATTGTTCAAAAGACACCCCCCCCCAACCATTTTGATTGCTTTAAAGCAGAACAAATGAGATGCCCCCTCTCTCTTCCCTCTACCTAGCCAAGAGTGACTCAACTTTGGAGATTTTTGAACAAAAGAAATCTGGCTATCTAGCCAAACAATTACATTAACTAGAGAAGTTCGACTACGCGCAGTCGATGGGTATGCCTCCGCCCAGTGCGCCCACTATGTAGCAGCTAACAACCTAATTATATCAACAGTTAGCACTCCTAACTGAAGTTATAGGTTTGGCACAAAGTTCATTGACCTTTGACCCTTGACCTTTGACTCCTGTGACTCTACTAAAATATTTGTCTTTTGG
>JZLH01S0091322.1:0-11331 GCA_001188425.1 Eucidaris tribuloides | reverse complement strand
TGAGATATCTCGGGCTGGCGTCTATGGAGAATGCATATTATAGCAAAACCAAATCGTCTCCAGCGGGTTAATTAATAGGTTAATAAAATTAACCTATTTCCAGGCTTTTATATTATGAGTCTATTCTGACAGAAGAAGTTAGAATAAAATGCAAACTGTGTAATGAAATAAGCTTGGAGTGTGAAAATTACAGGTTTGGTACTGTAGAAAATGTTTTCAAAAGGTTTTAAAAAAATAGCTAACAGCAAAAGAAATGTATATCATGTGTTAAAAATTTGATTTTCGAAGGTTCCGAACACATTTGATCTCAGACTTATGAAATCCCAACTTAAAAGTGTCAGGTCCATTTTGTCATACAAAAATCATACAAAACTTAACATTGATAAGGAGTAGTGTTATGTGTTACACTGCAAATCACATTTATGGACATGTAACAAAGTACAATATTATTTTTGCAACATACATGTTGAACATGACACTTTACAAAACAGTAAAACTTCTAGACATAAAAGGACAAAAATTGGAGAACAGTGGTACTAAATTGTCTAACTCAGTGAATTATGTAATTTCATTCTAACATCTGAATTTGTATCAACTCATGATGTAGTCCACTCAATGAATATAACTCACAGCAAATTGTGTGTTTGTGTCAGTATGTGTGTGACTGTGTGTATGTGTGTGCATATGTGTGTGTTTGCATGTATCTGTGTGTTTGTGTATGTTTGTGGCTGTTTATGTATATGTGTGTGTGCTTGAGTCAAAGTCTATGTCTGTGCCAATTGAGTGTATTTCTGTTACTGTGACCATTATGTGGGTGTTTGTGTGTGTATGTCTATGTGGGTATGTTGATTGTGTTTTACGTGGACAGGTTAATTCACACATTATAATACAAACCTCTTCAAAAGGTAGTTTTATATCCTATATGATCAATGAAGGCATTATCAAAAAAAAATATCAAGAAACATTTCACAAGGCATGGTAACATCGATAAAATCTATGTGCACAAACATTCCCTATCCTGTAGTTGTTTTTCCCCCACATTTTTATTCAAGAAAAGTTTACAGATTTTTTTTTTTGGGGGGGGATTATTTTGTCCTTTAGTTGTTTTCAGTGTATCTTTGCAACTACTACAGAAATAGAATGTTCATTTCATGACCTCTGATTATCAGAGTCTGTGCACATTTTTCATGTCAGAATTATTTAAATCAGATACACTAACACAGCCTGTGTATTAGATAATAATTACTGCTGACATAAGTCACAAAATGCATTGCAGTGGTCTCCGCTTAATGGGGTAACATTTAACGGGGTACTCCCGTTAAATGGGTAAAATCTGGCAAATCAATTATGTTTTTATTGAAATTTACTCCACTTAAGAGGGTACTCCTGTTAAATGGGTCAAAAATGCCTTGCAAATGCCTAGCTCATTAAAGATTGGGTTATTCTTTTGCACGTCAAAAAACATGTAGATGAATAAAATCAGCTAAAATCATATCCGGTGTGAAGATTGATATAAATAAACACCTTTCATAGAGACTTGGGGTAAAATATTGAGTTTTGGTTAAAATCTGGACGGTTAAACTTCATTCCTTTTCCATTTGCTCAGGAGCAAATTTTAAAAAATCCGCGACGTCAAACGTGCACGTGCCGTTCCAAAATGGTCCGATCAGCCGTTAGCCAAAGGTCGCGCAGGGGATAGCAGATTGACCAATCAGAGCGCTCTGCTCGTCTTGCTACGGTGCACAGTAATCGCGATTCGCATTTTGAGCAAAATTGAAACTCACAGAAAGAACAACATTCTGGTAACATGTCGTTATTAGTTTTTCTCATAAAACAACAAATTCATGACGTATGGATCTCAGACTTTCAACACACCGTTTGTAAGTACTAAACTACCGTTTGGTATTGATAATGAAGGGCAGTAATGGACTTGCAAATCCCTAACCCAATCATTAAGCGGACAGCACTAATTACTTTGTGGTATATAAAATAGCAAGTGATTTACACTTACAGGCATTATTTAACTAGAATAATGACCGAGATTACAATTTTTTTGAACAACTTGCATATTTGAAAAAGGGTCATTACATCATCTTTGATATGAATCTGTATCTATAATCTATATTCAAGTCCACCTGATATCAGTGATCTTGAAAACACAGGTCTTGAGAGGTGTTGAATATGAACCTCCTAAATCCTTTCCAGTGACCCCCCTCCCTACTCCCCTCTTTCGGTCACTAGTTAATACTAAAAGTGAGGGGTAAATACACGTAAATAATAACACAGCAGAGCTAGACATACTGTAGATTCCCAGACCAGCAGAGTGCACTTCAAAACCACTCATTCAAATACCTCACGGAGTGGAAACAACAACAATGCACAATTAGGGCACCATGTAGGTCTGATATTGATTAACTGGTTGGATGAAAAGGATCAGATAATTCCCATCCCTCATTCTCTACCCAATCCCTGGGAGTAGGCTATTATCTTCTTCAAATCAACAATGAATAGATCATTGACAATTTGTGTTGATACTAAGGCCAATTGGAAAATATCCCACAGCCAGCACAACAAGCAAAGGAAGGATGTACATTACGGGTTGGGTTCACACAACAGCAGCTACCTTGCAGTTATCTTGTAGTTAGTTAAAGTAACTTTGGGGATGATAAGGGAGTCCCAAGGGAGTTACACTTGAAGTTAAGCTCAGTATGATTATCTTTGTGTGAACTAACTTCAAAGTCATTTTTCCTGCAGTTATCTTGCAGTTAGTTAACTTTTGATGCTAATGGATCCCCAAGAGAGTTACACTTGAAGTTAAGTCCAGTATGAACACACTTGTAATTAACTATTTTCAAGGACACTTTTCTTGCTGTTATCTTGTAGTTAGTTAACTTTGATGATAAGGGAGCCCCAAGGAAGTTACACCTGTAGTTGAGTTCAGTATGAACATGCTTGTAGTTAACTAACTTCAAGGACACTTTTCTTCCAGTTATCTTGTATTTAGCTAACTTTGAGGATAAGGGAACCCCAAGGGAATAAAGTCCAGAATGAACAAACTTGTATGCAACTAACTTCAAGGACACTTTTCTTGCAGTTACCTTGTAGTTAGCTAACTTTGAGAATAAAAGAGCCCAACAGATAACTTGAAGTTAAGCTCAGTTTCAATATCTTTGTCGTTAACTAACTTTAAGGACACTTTACTTGCAGTAATCTAGTAGTTACCTAATTTTGAGAAGAAGGGAGCCCCAAGGGAATATAACTTGATTGTTGTAGTAAACCAACTTTAACAACACGTTTCTTGCACTTGAAGTTAAGTCCAGTATAAACATGCTTGTAGATAACTAACTTCAAGGACACTTTTCTTGTAGTTATCTAGTAGTTTGCTAACTTTCAGGATAAGGGAGCCACAGGTAATATAACTCAATGTTAAGCTCAGTTTGAATATCTTTGTAGTTAACTAACTTTAAGGACACTTTCCTTGCAGTTATTTTGTAGTAAGCTAACTTTGAGGATAAGTGAGCCCCAAGGGAATATAACTTGAAGTTTATAGCTCAGTATGAATATCTTTGTAGTGAACTATCTTTGAGAACACTTTTCTTGCAGTTGGCTATTTTCCTTTGGCAATAATTACATCTGATAATCGACATGAAGATGTAAAGAAAGTCAGTTCCTCCAGTAAAATACAAATCAATAACACTTCCAGTATACTACATGAGGATATTGTGCTCTGGATCTATTCTAATGTTCTCTTGTGCATCCTCTCTTGATCTTTCTGCTGTTGATAATGCACCTATACTAAATGATGGTAACTTTAGAATAGCATAGACAAGCAAGCACATCTTATCCCTAATTGCCACTTATAGTACTTAGTCATTGTCAAAACAAGACTAACCATTCACTACATTCAGCACATCACCTGCAAAGTCTATTGAGTTTTGTCACAAAAGAAGTGAGAGGACCATATCGTTGGTTGTCCTTCAGAAGGGCCCTAGCAAATGTTCCTGGCAGAAGGGTCTCACACTAAACTGTCTCTAACTTGAAAACCATTGGCTTTTTTCACATGAAATCAAAGTAGTGTGATATGTTTAGATCGTTCTGAAAGTCTGTTAAATGCAAATATCAAATAAGACAATGTTTATCAAATTAGAGAAAATTTACTGTTAAGGCTCTTCTGCCAGGAACATATGCTAGGGCCCTTCTGCTGGACAACTGACGATATTAACCACTTGAGGATGGCGGGCATGTACGGAAGACTCAGAGATGATGGGCTTTTATAGAAGCCCAGAAAATATGACAAACTTTTCAATCAAATGTTAGATAAGCGATGAGTTATATTGCCTAAAGCCTCTGTCCCATTAAGTACACATTTTCGATCAGTACAAATGAAAAAAATTAATACTCTGTATGGATTTTTTCACAAGAAAACATAAAATTATAGTTTTCATTTTCAAATCATGGGCTTGCTTCATCCAGCCTACACAAAGTATACACCATTTTAAAGATAAGAGTCTCTACTTTAAGACTGTATGAAAAATACCATATCTTCATTCTTCCAACTTATGGTATGTTTTGTGGGAACAGGTCAAGGAAAGGACCTTAACAGAAATTCTTCTGTAATTTAAGAAATAGTGCCTTATTGATGTGTGCACTTAACAGACTGACAGAAGGATCTACAAATATCACACTACTCTGATTTCATGTGAAAAAACCAGTGGTATTCATGTTAGAGACAATTTAGTGTTAATGCCCTTCTGCCAGGAACATATGCTAGGGCCCTTTTGCCTGACAACCAACAAAATATTTTACAAAATGGTGGAATATAAAATGTGACCTTACCCTGGCTACAATAGCCACCAAGTACTGCTGTACCGTCTCATAGTCCAGGGTGGTAGCTAGTTGAATTATACCGTTGGAAGCGTGAATAGCAAAATAATCACTGGGTAACTGAAAATAAGAAAGCAAAAAAAGATCAGATATTCCTCTCTTCTGGCAAAAAAACGATTAACAAGGAATTTTGATAGTTCCCCATATAGCTGCTTTTAGTCCTTTGATGAGGGATACCTGTACCGAGAAAATGTTTCGAGTGTATGCTCAATCGTGTTAATTTCATAAATATTTCTTAACTCATTCTGCCATCTGATTTTCTGAATCGTCAAATCTGTTCACTTTACTTTTATTAGAAAATAATTTATATTCAGTGACAAATGAAACACAATTAAAATATCACTTAAAACATTTTTCATTGACAATTTTAATCAACTTTTTAAAAATCCTAATACAGGCTGATTGCAATGTATATGCACTAATGAGTTCATACTCAATAACACAGTTGCATTATCCTCAAAACATGCACAAATTAGTGCAAATGAAGTACACACTTGTCTTAGTCCTCGAATCGGAAAGTACTGGTCTTAGTCTTAAACTTCTGGTCTTGGTCTCAGACCTCTTGGTCTCGGTCTTGGTCTTGGTATTGGGTTGTCTGGTCTAGGTCTTGGTCTTGGTCGTGGATGGCCTTGCCTCGACTTCAACACTGCAAATTATAATTGTTAATATCTTTTTTTGAGAGAGAGAAAGAAAAAAATTGTTCACAAAAATCATAATAATAACACTCACTGTTCCAGGTGTCATTGGTGTCACCGCATCAATAAAGAAAAGGAATTGTCCTCCGTTTGATAGGTCAGGATCCGTAGCATTGACCTGGAACAACTGAGCCCCAAACATCTCATTTTCAAAAACCGATACCATGTTGGGTAGATTGATGAAGGAAGGTGCATTGTCGTTGACATCCTCAATTCGTATAAATACATCTTGTCGTGCCTGAATGGAAAAGAATCAAACTAGAAATGTCACTGAATGTGATTAATACCCCCGCCTCATCATGTACCTGACTTATTTCCATAATAGGTCGCTACCATGGCAACGTAGTTTCTGACAAATTCTAAAAATGTGTCTTGCACATCTTCACCCCAACATTTGTGCCAAATCTCATGAGCATTGGTCAACAACTGAGGAAATCTGCAAGATTTTTACCCCATTTTTTGCTATAACATGTTGCCATGGCAATCAGTTCTCTTGCACATGTGTTGGAAAAAATACATGTGCAAATGTGTCTTGCACATCTTTACCTCAAGACCAATGTTGAGCCAAATTTCACAAGCATTGGTCAAAACCTGACGAAGTAGTTTGATCTGCAAGATTTGCAACAGACCAACCGCCCGCCCACCCGATCATATGCTGATTCCGACACGCCTTCAAACTTCATTTGGCAAGGGTATAATTACATTTGTCATACAGTGACAGGAGTAAGTTGATGACTTTCTGATTTTATCATAAAACAGCAAAAGCAACAATCACAGAAATATAACTTTCAGGCAGTGTATAGTTTTGGTAAAGGGTAAGGGATGAAATTTTCTCCTATTATGGTTTTAATGGACAAATTTTAAAAGCAAATGACAGAACTGAAAATATTTACACCCTCCATTCTCCGCGAGACAAGACTAAACTGAGAGTCAATGAAATGTCATAAGAAGATGACGATAATGGACGGGAAAACCTATATTACAGTTTTCAATAGGTTTACAGATGTTTCCTAAGGTTTGGCACAACAATGCCATACTTAAAGAGAGATTGATGAAAAATTTTGCTTGATGTACGAAAATCATACTATGGTATGGCTTTAAGAAGTCATGAAAGTTAATGTTACCGGTATTTTCTCCCACAGAGACACCACAGAAACTTTGATTCCCAAAGGAACAGATCCCCAAAACTGTAAATACAAGCAAAAGGAGAGAAATTAGTCAATGTATAAAACACAGTAACATTTGACCACAAAATTTTCACAACAGAATGCTTGAGCAGTGTACTTAATTCTACAAAAGATTTATCCTTAAATGAGGACTGTTCCCAATCATGCTATTTCCGTTTAAAATGTGCATACGAACAAAAACCGGCAGTTAGAGATTTCAGTGCATGAGTTTAATGGTTTATGAACAGAACTAAGACAGATATTTTGAATGCAATATAAAGATAATCAAACTAATGTCATATCTGAATCAAACAGTCCTTGATTGGTTTAAGCAAAAACTGAATGATATCAACTGTTTCCAATGGAAATTTTGTGTTCTTTTTGCTGTTGGGTTTTGTTTGTGCATATTGTACAGTATACATATTTATATCATTTTCTATATGTAGTTAATAATAATAATAACAATAATAATAATAATAATAATAATAATAATAATAATAATAATAATAATAATAATAATAATAATAATAATAATAATAATAATAATAATAATAATAATAATAACAATAATAATAATAATAATAATAATATTAATAATAATAATAATAATAATAATAATTATACAATAATACTACTAATAATAATAACAATAACAATAATAATAATGGGTTCTTATAGTGTGCTATACAACACAGTATTGTAGCGCTTACACATCATTCTTACCCCGGTCACTAGATACAATTCAATCCAACACTTATAGTGCTCACTCTCCACCTCCCTGGGGAGCACTCCAGGCAAATCAAATCAAATTTCCTTGTTATTTTAAACATTTGGTTAATTAATTGAATTGAAACTGAATTCAAGTTTTGTCAATCTCACCTCCCTGTCAACTCCTGGTCTTGCGAACAGCTCGCCAGTGGTGGCGTTAATGGTGAGTATAGCCCTGGAAGTGTTATCATCAAGACTGTACGTTAGTGGGTCACCATCCGGATCGGTTGCATCCAGTGTCGCTACCAGAATTGCTAATAATGATAAAAAGTTTGGTGAAAAACATAAATTCTAAGGCTTGCTTCACTTGCTTAAGTCAGAAGTAGCTGGGATAAGCCAAGCTTGTGAAATTTGCCCGAACCCATGTTCATAATTTCAATTTGGCAAAGACCGATAATAACATCTAGATCAGTTGCATCCAGTGTCGCTACCAGAATTGCTATAGGCCTAACGATAAAAAGTTTTTAGAAACATGAATTCTAAGGTTTGCATCGCTAGCTTAATATAGAAGTAACTTGGATAAGTCAAATTTGTAAAATTTGCCTGAACCCACCTTCACAATTTCAATTTTGCAAAGACCAATCATAGCAGGGCTGCCAACTTTCAACAATGCCTTTCAGTAATTTCATGGCTAAAATCAGTAAGTTTGCCATATGTGGAGTCAAGGTCAGTAATTCTAACATAAGTGCAATAGACAATAGACACAAACTGATTTAATAATATCAGTATTTTTCATGCAACTTTCAGAAGAAATTACTGAAAATCAGCACCACTAGGCAGCTCTGTAATAGTTTACTTACATCCAGCACGTGAAAGGCCAGAGTTAACATGCCTGCAATGCACAGCAGGATTGAGAAATTAGCTTGAGATATGAAACAATCAAGCAAATAACTGGTTATCTTACAAGTTATCCAAAACTTCAGCTTGGGAAGATATTTCAAGACACTTTCTCAAGCTAGACCCTGCTATGTACACTGGCAAATTAGCTCGCTATTTCTATTAAGAAAACTTTCACAAATATCAATGTAATATTACAACTATGATCAAAATTACAACTATGATCCTACAATTTGTGTAGTAGTGTGCCAATGGACATGATATGGGTTTGAAAACTGTAAAAATTACGGGAAAAAGATGTGACTTTTGGAATTTTAGCAGCCAACACCCCTCCCCCTCCCTAGTGAGCGACTTTCTGGCTGCAGGCATGACAGTGAAAAAATTTTAGACAGAGGATTTGGCCGCAGATGAACACCCATCTTTGAAAAATCCTCTGAATGCCCATGATACAGCATATATCTAAACAGTTCAATAACTTGAGTTATACTTGGTTTCTCAAGAATTAATTTTAGTGTCAGATAGCTCCAACTTCTGGGGATATCATCCTGTGCATAGTTTGATTTTCATGAAAATGGCAGTTATTATATTTTTTCCATTCAAACTCTCCAAATATAAACTCAAATATATTGTTAAACTCAAAATCAATAAATGGCATGTTTTACTTACTTGGACTTTGATTTTCTGTGATTACGAAAGTGGGTGTGAAGAAATAGTTGAAAAATGGTGCATTGTTGATATTATCTGAAATGAAACAGAACACAAAATGGAAAATAATATTAATTAAAATCAAATTAATATTTACAATGATAAAATAAGTACTGGAAAATGTTTAATATGGCAATAAAAGTCAATTTTTGATAAAGATTTATAATCATGTGATCATAATCACATTTTAAAATCAATTCATAAAGTCATAAAATAAGTGTTTTGAAAATTGAGTCAAGGTATTATTAATTGCAAGGTAGTCAAAGCCCAATAGATAGACAACTTTTTTCATGATATTTCATCTTTCACAATGTTTTCTGTTTTCCAGAGATGGAACCAAGGCTGGCCTCACAGCCAATTTTTGCTAGCCTTTGCCTTGGCAGCGGACCAAGTCACTTGTACAAAGTCTATGTGAAAAATGCCTGAACCACAAACACTCAAGCATGAAAACAGTCTTGCTAAATGAGAAAATTACTGAGACAAAAAAGTGTTCACTGGATAAACTCTAGATTTAGGAAGGTTTTATAATTTTATGTTTGTATGTCTTTACTTCTTGCCATCAGCAAGGCATAACAGACATTTAATCCAACCTAAATTCTAATAAGTCTGAGTAAACACTCGGATCTGGCATTAGTGTACAGTATCTAATGGTTTCATCACCCGAGGCTTCCGACTATACATGTAAGTTGTACAGGAGACGTGTTTACAAAGTTCTCTTAGGCTATTTGTCTGCAAACGGATACAAATCATGACAAAAACCTAACTTCAATGTGACCACCAGGTGTGTAATCTGACTTGCATTGTTCAAAACCAATCTCGTGCATCAGTCCAAAATTCTAAAGTTATTATGGTTGAATAAATTGAGTTAAAATGTGGAATTATTCCATGCATTATGTTAATTTCTGCAACCCCTTGCAGACATCATTAAGATGGTAACTCTAGTCAAAATTTTAGAAATATGTTCACAAAGTAGATCTATGTCCCAAGGGGTATTACCAAATTCATTCAGTTTTGGCAAAAATTTATGGTATCCATTTTTGTCAGCGGTGATGTACATATCTTAATACCTTTTTTTCTCTCCTTTCATTCATCGTACGACTTTGTCAACAAACTTGAAATTCCAAATATTCTAGCAAGCTGAATAATCTATTCACAAAGTCCAACAATATGGAACAACCGTGATTTCTTATTTTCGTTTTATTTTCTTTGCTTTTCTAGCTGAATAGCCTGATGAAAAGGGAGCATAAATCTGTATTGGTGACAGAACGAGAATCCTCTTTCATTTTGTCTGTCCACCTGTGACTGCCACAAGTTTGCTGTTCCGGGCTGTTGATTTTCAAACCGTGGGAAAGTAGCTATTACATATCAATTTTTTTATTTCTTTTTTTCATCTTCAGAGAAAATATTGTTACCAACAACAGACGTCCATATAGTGTGGTTTGCGGTGTGGTTATCATATGTCAGATATGTGTCAGTTAGGTTTTGAAATAGGTTGACGAGAGTAGGAAACAGAGTGAGTCTGTAGTTTACTCCTGCACAACACCACGCACACACACACACACACACACACACACATACACATAAACACAAACATACACATACATACACATATACACATGCCAAGAGGGCCAAAGACTGTCTCAAAGAAAATGATATGAGTGTCAAATGAGTGTCTACATCTTCTAAAATATAGAATTATTCAATATTCATTCCACCTTCTCACACACTTTAACCATGGGATCCCCAAACAGCTTTGTATATGAACTATGTGAAATCTTAACCCACTGAAGATGAGAGACGAGATATCTTGTCTATGTTCTTAACTCTTAACGTGCCGGAGAATTTTAGCCTCTATGGACTTTACGTGTATACTTGTCGCAGATCTGTGACTTCGGCATGTTAAGAATTAATATCTACGAGTTCTATAAATAAATAATAAGTTCTATGAGGAATGCGTGTCAAAAGAAAATCAATCTGTCTTAATTAGGTTAACCCACACAGGTCATCCAAGGTCAAAGACCAAATGTAACACTACCAAATGAAAGAGTACATGACCCCTCATACAAACAGGTTTGTCATATCTCCAGATCTATCAAAGCACAGCTGTTGCTGTTTTAATCATTGTTATAGTTGATAATTGTAACATCCTTGTTCTTATAAGCACAATGATCAAATCTATGACAACCATTAATATTTATCAATCTATTAACCCATTCAGGTCTGGTCACAAATTTACTCTTCCTGAGGGCTACATGTATGAAAATTATATAGCAAAA